>JAHPZR010025509.1:17500-22500 GCA_019787425.1 Platygyra sinensis
TACAAAAGATACTCTTAAATTCGAGATAAAATAAAGTTTATGTATGTATGTGTGTATTAATCGTTAATGGTAACTATTACTCGCTAGTGGTAATTATTACTCGTTAGTGGTAATTATTACTCGTTGGTGGTAATTATTACTCGTTAGTGGTAATTATTACTCGTTAGTGGTAATTATTACTCGTTAGTGGCCTCGTTTAGACAGTTTTTGCAGTAGTCTTGAATATTTTAATCTCAATCTTCTATATATCTTTTTAGCCCGTTTCCTTTCCAATCAAGATTTTCTTTCACGATTTCAGAAAATTTTGCTCCAATGGAACTCGCATGTAAATGATATTATGGCAAGTTAACAATAGTTCAGGAATTTTTTAACGTCAATGAGTCTTTTACCTAAGTCCAAACTGAACATCAGAAATTTAGGAAAACTTTTACTGAGTCAAATAAGGCTCATACAGCTTGGTAAATCACAAGATTTTCACGAACACAACATTGGCATGTTTACACATCGCCGGGAAACGAAAGGGGATTGCTTATCCTTTATTTTGTGTCGTCTAACGTATCACGGCTCTGGTTGTGCAGCTGAGAGAAGATAAACTCAGCTGAATATCAAGGGCTGGTATCCTGGCTAGAAGATAACATAGCATATAACAAATTAAAAAAGCCAGTGTCATCCGATACGCTTTACAACACGGGTTTCCTCGGCACGCGTAGCAAAGTAATTATTTTAACCAAATGCTTAAACATATTGTCGCTCACTTGGTGTTAACACTGAGGTCTCTTGAAAAGACCGTGTGATTGAGATCTGCCGCACAAAGCAAACGTCCTCGTAATTGGTGTAGTTATGTGCGGCTACCAATAGAGCAACTGTTCAAATGATTTGTCAGTTCAATCAGTATCTTAGTGTCTGGACAAATAAATGTGAAGTTTGTGTCTCAGTAAACACAACAATCATCGCACTGAAATTTAACTTTCGCACCATGATACGCTGAATGATAAGTTTACTTGACGTATACATGAAAGTTTAGTATGATTCTGTTATTGATACATTTTTTTCATCAGTGTTTGTAGTCTTTACTTTCTTATCTACCCTTTCTCTTTTTATTCTGTTCTGTAAACATTGATCTGTCTAGCTTGGTTGAGCCATGCAGCTGAGAAAATATACCGGCATAGTTCCCTTCCTTGAAAGACTAATTGAATCTCTATAAATCGTTGAGTAACGTGACAAAACAGATTTTAGTCGTAGTGTGACTTGTTTCAACCGTTGTTTTCAATAAAACATCGTCTTCAGTTATTGAAAACGATTCAGTTCCTACGCAAGCCGTCATTTTTGTGATCTGTGGAAAAAGGTGTGTAAACCGTGACAAAAGATCGATTGTTCGGATTTCAAAATCAATTTTGTTCTATTTGCTTTTCATATTTGTTTTTCGGTGGGCGTCTATATCAGTTGATCAACATTTAGATGAACAACTCATATAATATAACTTCAAAATTCAATTTTCGCAGAATTTTCTACTTAATCCACGCGAGGTCAAGTTACGCTCGGCACTCAGTTAGAAAAAAATCAAATCTGAGAATCATGAAATTAATTTTTGCGCTTTTATTTGCCCTGTTGGCAACTTGGGTTTATGCCAACCCTTTAATTGAAGTGGAAGATTTCAACGGAGAAGAGACAACCCAGGAGGATGACCCAGTACAAGATGATGATGACGAATGCGATGATGATGATTATTATGATGATGATGATGATGACGACGACGACGACGATGATGATGATGATGATGATGATGATGACGACGACGACGACGATGATGATGATGACGACAACAAGGTAGAGTTGATAGTAGGCTGACCATAACACTGTACTGCTGACTAAGTTAAAGGGGCTCAGTCACGGTATTTTGAGTTATTTTGAGCATCAACAAAATTACCGTTAAATTGAAGGAAACCTGAAAATAATACTTTACAAAGATAGAAAAACATCAAAGAGACGATAATAAACCATAAAGGAACAAGGATGGTTAAGGATGGAGAAGATTGACACGGATTACAAACAACGAAATTGAAAAGTTTAGCTAAACTTTTCAAACCGTTCAACCGTTACTGAGCCCCTTTAATAAATATAACTTTCAATGCAATAAAGAAATTTCGAAGGTGACGCAACTGGCACTGTTAAAATATCCTTTCAGGATTGTGTGTATGGAGGCAGCGTGGCCGAGTGGTCAGCATGTGGGACTCGCAATACGCCGGTCCTCGGTTAGAGTCTCGCTCTGACTACTACCTTGACTTTTTCTCAAGGTAGACCCGAGTTCAAATCCTCGGCCACACTTGTAAATAGCGGTCAGTTGAGATTCTTAACAATGATTCGTTCAATTTGAATTGTTTATTTCAGTTATTTGCTTGGCCCCAACAGTCAACGAAATTTTAAACATTATTCGAACCTAGTTTTAACACAAACATGGAACTTGATTTTATAGTGGAGTGGCATAGTTTCATTTGAATAATCCTGGCTGAACACAGTCTTGAGAGTTATATATCTGAGCTGTGACAAGTAATTCTACCAAATCAGCTATAATCTGAATGAAGATTTTTCCCAAGCGTGTAATAATCTCAATGTTTAAGAAATATTGCTAAGCCTCCTTACACTCGAGCTATTGCTTGAGGTCAGGCGTGTTTCGACCGAAAGACTACAAAAAAATGTAGAAAAAGCATGAAAAGCCTGCAATTACTACAAAGAACAATGATCTGATCTTTAAGTCCACATTTTCTGTTATTAAAGTTATTTTCAAAGCTATGTTTTCTTTCTTTTTTTTCTCGACAGAAATGCCTAAGGAAGGCACTTAAAAAATGCTGAAACGCTGTTCGAGCAATGTGGAAAAGTGTCTCAAGAGAGTTATAAGGAAATACGATCTTGATGAAGAAGAGGTTTGTTTCCCTTCTAAACAATTAAAGCAACCGTTCCTGTCCTTAAGTCGTTATTCAGCGGCATTGACGGCGAAACCGGTTTTAAATCGAGGGGCTCTGAGCACGAGATGAGTTGCAGCTAAAGATTCACGCACGCGTTGCAAGAGAAGATGCTCTTGCCCAGGAAGGGCGGGGGGGGGGGGGGTGTGGGGGCAAAGTAACTCTTACGAGTTAAGAAAGTGGGTTCTGGTACCTTATAAAGTGTTCAGCCTTACAAGGTAGAAGGTCTTCCGCGGGAGCTTTTCGCTGTACCCTTATCCAGTTCTTTCCTTCGTGTTTAGAAGTGCGATGAAACACTTTGACCGCACCCGATGTGGATTCATTTTTTAAACTCGTGAATACGCAAAGCGTAGAAAACGAGTTTCTGGCGGTGACTTCGATATGCAAATCTCACTCACTCACTCACTCACTCAGGTGTAGACACTGTTCGTAATTAGTCGGCCCAAACGAGAGCGCCCGAGCTAGCCCGACGCCATGTTGGAATAGTAACCGATCCCGTTGCCATGAATAGTAACCGAGCCCGTTGCCATGTTGGAATAATAGAGACCTTAAGCACCACGACAGGAGCCACGACGACGGCATACCAGAAGCACATTTTCTGTTCCGGTCATGCGCAGAAAACTAAATAACTGATTGCAATCCGGCGTCGTCCGCACGTTGGCGACGCCACATTCACTGTTTTGACGTAGTGTCGACAACGTCGTAGTTCATTGCAAAGTTTTTAATCCTTTTCTTTGATTTATCGTTTTTTTTTCTTACGACACATAAAGAAGTACCTTTCTGGTGTTTGCTGTTAAAGTTTTTTGAGCTGAACTTCTACAATGAACATCCCTGAGGCAGGAAAATGCGCTAGCACAAGCCGCTAGTCAGCAAATTCACAGAAAACCGCAAGTTCGAAGAAATGCACTCGGTAAGATCGACACATAAAGAAGTACCTTTCTGGTGTTTGCTGTTAAAGTTTTTTGAGCTGAACTTCTACAATGAACATCCCTGAGGCAGGAAAATGCGCTAGCACAAGCCGCTAGTCGGCAAATTCACAGAAAACCGCAAGCTCGAAGAAATGCACTCGGTAAGATCTATTACATTTGTATCTTCTGTGCTTTAGTTTTCACTGATCCAGTTTACAGTCAAACTAAGTGAAGCGTACCCCTCAAGATTGCACTAATGAACTGATTATTTGAAACTTGAACCCGCTAGTCGTTTCAAGGATGCAATAATGAATTGATTATTCGAATATTGAACTCGCTCGTTCGATCCAAGAATACGGCTAACGGGTTCCGTTTTCGAAAAATAAATTCACTATCGCATTCTAGAAAAGACTAGTAGGTTTGAATTATTTCAAACCTACTAGTCGTGACAGTGAATTGATTTTTCGAAAACGGAACCCCATTAGCCGTATTCTTGGATCGAGCGAGCGAGTTCAATATTCGAATAATGAATTCATTAGGGACCTTAAGCACCGACGACGACGAGCCCAGAGGACGACGACCGGAAGTAAAATTTCCCCGTACTGCGCTACTGCGCACGCTCGACTCGTCGTCCACATGAAGTTCAGGACGCTAAAACGCCAAGTTTGCCGTCCTGAGCGAACGTGAGTATGTATTTATGTATTTACGGAGTGTTTGAAGCAGAAAATTTGTTTCAAGCTATTGAAATGAAAGTTGTTTATTTATTCAACTTCTAAGCTTTCCATTAACTAGATTTTACGGCGAGTTTGGTGTAGAAATCGTTTGTAATAACATTTGGGGGGGAATTTGCTTGTCAGCGAAAGGAGGAAATTAAATGAATTCAGAAATCGAAGAATGACTCTATATTTCATTTTCTTTTGGTTGCTATCAACACGTACGCTTTTCGCTTATGTATTTAGGATAGAATGTTATACCGTGAAGGTCGTTTTGGAGCATATCGGGCCGAAAATTCGGCATCATTCATCCAGTGCATCTCTTCGAGTGAAAACCTGTCTTGTTCTTCGTATGAGAAATCGGGATTTCTCGGCATAATTTCCTCATGCAGGACTTAAAATTCGTTGTTATCGATAGT
>JAHPZR010025509.1:27500-29781 GCA_019787425.1 Platygyra sinensis
GAGGTAGTGACGAGTTTGCTGAGTTCGGCTACAATATATTGACTATGATATACTCTATTTACCTTGTCCAGTGTATCAATTTATCATGATCAATGTTTTATCCACTTAGCTTCAGTTGCCAACGCTAAATTGTGCTCAGCTAGGACGTCGTTTTGTTACAGAAAACCTCTTTCGCTTCAGCAGCCAGATTTGGGCAACTGGCCTGTCGTCGACTGTATTTTCTTAAATGATCGACTGTAAGAAAGAATGACATCAGATAAGTACTGATGAGGTGGTGGTAGTCTTTTACCATCTCAAATGTAAATGAACCAGATTCAAACGTTACTGCTCATTATCATAACCAAATCTGATTTTGCACGATTTCTTTGGTGTCCTTTACAAGGATAGTCCCATGCTTTACGAAAATCGTGCTTGCCGAACACATAGAGGCAAGGGTTTAGAAACGACGAGGCAAATCGGAGATATCCGAACATGTACGAGGCCCACGTCGGAAGAAAAAATGCATCGTATATTTGCTGGTATCTTAGCAAGAAGAAAGGCAACCAGCACATCACATGAGTAAGAAACATCACTAGGAATATAGACGCTGCTTTTCTCTCTCGCTTCCTCCACTGTCGCTGCTCCTTCAAATCAGCTGGCGCGTTAAGAAATTCCCGCCGACTTTGTCGTCGCACTTCGCGTAGAATCATCAGATAAGTAAAAGCCATGAATGCAACAGTATCCCAAGATACACTACAAAACAAACGATGCTGAAAGCTATTTCGTTGTGTCGCTGATCCTCGGGGACGCTTTCATGTGGATCGTAATTTGTTGGTTTCAGCCACCATAACTGCATCAAAGAAACGAGGAGGGAACTGGCCCACAAAAACCCGAGAGCGATGTAAGTTCGGCGTCTCGTCACAATCTGCAGATAGCGAAGAGAGAACATAATAGCTATGAAGCGATCAGCAGTGACGGCTGCAATGTGCGACACAGCCAAGAATGAGGTGAACATCCAAATGTAAATTGTAGTGAAGCAGATTCCGTGCTCTTGGAAGATGTTACATGTGATGCTTAGTGGCAAGCTAATAAGACCAGTAAGAAAATCACTGGCTGCCAATCCAACCAGAAAGAAATTAGTTGGAGTCCTTAACGATCGCTTTTTGGCCACAAGGACGAAGACCCATGAGTTAAGAAGCACAATGATGAGTGTCATAAGAATTCCAATGATATCGTACTTAGGACTGAAGATAGGTGTGTAGAGCGGATTCTCGTCGCCGAATTCATCGTCTCCTTCCTGATGGCTTTGGTTGAACTTGGTATTGTTCTCGTTAAATGAACAGCTTACGTTATCGGTTCGCATTGTCTTGAGAGAGTTTCACAGCATACGATGGTTTTCTTGTGTAGCCTGGCTGACTGCAATTTGCTATCCGTCAGCGATCAGGAACTGCTAAAGAATAACAAACAACAAAAGCACATGGTTTACTTTCTTTTGTGGGTAAATAAATTAACATTCCACAAAATTAACACGAAGTTCACAAATTTGTCATAATCAGTTAGTGGAACGTAAGTGCAGTGTGTTGGTAATAAGCAGCTTTTGTGGTTAATTCTGGTCACATTTACACCTTTGACTGTAGTTTGCCCCTGTTAATCTGATACTTAGGAATCGACTCTACCGTCGCACCAATTCCGTTAACAGGATTTTGGGAGACGTAAGGCTTAAAGAATAGTTTATGACACTGTTAATTTTAAGTAAGCTGCAAACTAAGTGCAAACATAGCTGACCGTAGAAGACTATGTCTGGCTGTCGTCTCAGTTTAGAATCTTCGCCCAGAAAACCATCGTCAAAAATTAAGAAATATCGTCAAACTGTTATGGATTGTTTTCACATAACGTAGCGACAGCTACATATATTGGTGTTCCAAAACAATACAACAGCGGCAATGTCGGTGTCCCAAACAAATCCTGTGGGACTTTTTCTCTCATGTTAATACTTTTTTTGTCCAATACATTTGTTTGGCTGTTCAGGCTACGCAACTGAAATCCTTCTATTGGTTGTTGAAAGAAAACCAAAAGTAATTTTTCTTTGTTTTCCGCTGATTATTGTCATTGTTGCAGGAGCCCATTACCTGCATTGTTGTTATTTTTTTTTACCCAGTTCGGTATTTTTTGGACTTTACATAATTATGTTTATCTCGCAGGTGTTAAATTGCAAACAGGAATTCGTTTGTTACTGGCTTACGTTTAACCCGCGCAGCCAGCTTGGATAAAACTATTGCTAGCTTGCTGAAGGCACGCATTC
>JAHPZR010025511.1:0-20000 GCA_019787425.1 Platygyra sinensis
AATAGTATGCATCTGTTAAGTCCAGCGAGGCCATAAAGCAATTCTTTGTCATTAAGTTGACACATGATTGAAGTGTATCCATCTTGAAGTGGATATGAGAGATGAACTTGTTTAGATTTTTTAGATTCAATATCATGCGATATTTCCCATTTTTCTTTGGACGCAAAAATACTGGTGAAATGAACTCTCCAGCCTCGTGAACACATTTTTCAATAACTCTTTTCTGCAGAAGTTCTTCCAGTAGTGCATTCAATGCTATTTCCTCATGTTTCTCAAGCTTTGGTTGTTTGGGTTGAGAGCTCTGTATGGGTACCGAAATGAATTCAATAACATACCCCTGCACAATATCCAAAATAAATTTGTTAGATGTAATTTCTTCCCATTCTTTTAGATGGAATTTTAGCCTACCAGCCTGCACAAACTGTTTATTAACCTGTGTGTTTCCACATTGCGAACCAAACTGACCAACTGATTGCTGCAGGTCATTAGGAATGATTCTCACCTGAACACTATTAACAGGTTTTTCCTTTGGCTTTCTGCTTATCGTCGAGGCTGATACTGTGGTTGGCTTCTGTGTGGTGGATTTCTGTATCCGCCCCTTTGTTTGCCAACCGAGCCTCTGCCCCGGCCTAAAAAAGGGAATGATCTTCTTGATTCTGACCTTCCATGAAAACTCTGAGAACTGGCATGAGGCCTTTTCTGTTTCATTGCTACTTTAGAAGTGACTTTACTGGCTTCAGTCAAATCCTTTACTGACTTGCCAAGTTCCGTACCAAACAACAGGCCATTCTCTACTGGATTTTGGTCACTACAAAGTAGTCGGTATTCTGTTTTCATGTCTGCTTTAAACAAAGTTCTTCTTCTGAGATCTATTTCATGTGAAGCATCACTTAACAGTGAAATACTGTCAGAAAGTATTTTCATTACTGACTCTGAAGACGGCAACGGTTTTTCACCTTTCTCTGCCTTCATAAAATCATCCAGAATTCTGGTGACTGCAATGATACCCTTTAAGAGAGGCTTTTGAGCTTTCTGGAGCATTACATCCTCGGTTTTCACCTCCTTCCTAACACTGTTAAATATCTCTGGATTTACTCGCACAACCTCCAGGCGATTGCAATTTCCCGGCGTGGGGAATTTATCCATCAATTCATCACGAGCTTCTTTACTCATGCCTTTACTGAGCAGTTGTTTCACAAGCTCAGACAATTCCGGGGCTAAATCTTCCCCATCTTGTTGTGGTTTGTTTACCACTTTGGCCATGCCGGCTAGCACGCCAGATTCCTCCTTTAGTTTTTTCTTTGGAGGCTCGCCCAGGGTGTCCGAAGCGACGTCTGTCTTCTCGAGTTCGGATTCACTTTCATTGCCATCATCGCTGTCTAGAGTTAAACTTTGATTATAATTGTCATACGCCGATTTAATTTCAGTTACCACTGGCGTTATAACGGCAAGAGAACCAGTTAGCTCTTTAAGCTGTTGTTTAATATCAGCCATGTCCTCAGCTACCGTAGATGTATGGCTGTCGGTTGTTAGTCGAGGCACTTTTCCCGCCTCGCCATCTTTTGGCGGGCTTTGTTTGTCCGAGAGTTTCTCTCCAGCCTGTTTATGTGTACGCTTTTCAGCAGAAGTTCTTCCCTTTCGGGTAGGCTTAACAGCACTTTTAGTACCCTTTCGGGACTGTGCCTCACTTGCTTCGCTCGTAGAAGCATCAAGAAGACTTTCGTCTAATATGGCATTTAGAGATGCGAGGGAGCTGTCGTTGTCGTCTCCCATGGTCGGTTGAATATTGAAAAAATCGACTTTCAACAGTCGAAATTTCGTCGTCCCGAACAACCTGGTCTCAGTGCAGACTTTCGCCTGCAATCACAAAGTGATTTTAGTTGCCGATGCAACGGATTTACGTAGGTTGAAGTAAGCAAATACACTTTGGACCTTCTTCACCAAACGCAACGCTGTAATGATCTTCACTACGCATGCGCTATCTCTCACGGGATCTTGAATATGCAAATGAGGAGGTAGAATTGCAGTGTGTTATGTTAAAAGGTACAGCAAAGACACCAGAACTAAAAAGCAAAGTAATAACTAAAAGGCATTTGTTTCAAAATTTGGTAGTAATATACAAATAATTCAGTTATAAACGTTGGGTCACAGCATGCAAGGTGAGACTTGCAAAGGCATTGTCATAAGCAGAAATGTATTAAATTTAAGCAAAAAGAAGTACAGTATACTATATAAGAGACTTATTTGATAACGTTTATTTCTTGACTGGAACTATAGAGAACTTCATTATTGGTTTACATGTTTCTTTCATTCAGATGCACCCAATCTTTAGGATAAATTTCCTGACCATAAAATAAATGTTTATTGGAAATTCAAATCCATGGTAACAATGTTGGGATCACAGTAACTGCTTACGGGCAAAAAATACCGAGTGGCTGACAATCAAAGGCGGAGTCGGTAGGTTGTTTATAATTACCGACTGTAGTTTTTCCTTTTTTTGGTTTTTACTTGTGACTTGTGAGTTTACTAGTATTTAATACCTGACATACCTGCCTGGCCATTGCGATGAAAGATTACTCAGGACTGGAAAAGTTTCAGTCACAGCAACTGACGTAAGAAATATTGGGAAAAATCAATTTCGTCCAAGGAAGCGACATCGGGGAGTGTACAAAAACTCTCAGCCTGTTAAATACGCTATTGTTACGATACCTGCGAAAGTTCCACCGTAATTGCGCGAGTTTCTAGCGGATATGTCGAACGATCTCCCCTACATTTTGTGCTGTGATTGGAACTTTTCTTCCTCGAGTACTTTGAGTAAACATGGCGAGCAGTCGGCGAGCAAGTCGGCGAGCAACTGGCCTGTATTGTAGCTATCGTGTAAGAGGACGCGAAAAGGCTCCTAGCCTTGCTACTCTGTGATTGGACAGAAAAATACAAAGGTTTTCTGGCACCAATCAGAAGCCAGAACTAGCCCAACCGTTTGGAACCGGTCCGTTAAAACCTTGTCCCCAGGGGCTCTAGACTTTTCCCCGCCCCCACCAACTCCCCTGGGTCTCCGAGGATGTCCCTAATCACGAGAAAAAAGTTAAAACGATAAAAATCAAACGACAGGGATTCTTTTGTAAATTGCCTCGAAACAGCAACTCATAAAGAAACGTTGACTATATCATCCCATGATTTCAAACTGCGTGATAAAAATACAATGTCTAATACTCGGGATTAGTCTTAGGGATAAGTTAATAATTGAACTGTTTTCTTTCTCTCTTCTTCAGTCTTCAGTCTGTAGGCGGAGTAGGATGATGTTCCCAAGGGATGTTTAACAATACAAGCTAGACATCAGTGCGAATTGAAATATTTAAATACTTGGAATCTATTCATCTGTATGTACATGGCCAACGGATGTACCTGGAGGACTACCAAATAAACGGTGATGATTGTTCGAAATTTTGAAAAGAACCCCTTGAAAGTACCAAGATTCTGTTTTGTGGGCGTTGCTTGAATATCTTTTCTGCTCTAAGAGATACAAATTCTAAAACAACACATTAACTAACAATGCCTTTTTTCGGCTCGATACCCTAAAAGGTATAACGAAAGCTTCTGTTGGACGATCTTTTGAGGCTGAACACACTAAAGCCCTGGCCAAACAGAGTCGCAAGTAGACGCAAGTTGAAAACTTGGGTCTACTCGTGACTCCGTTTGGCCATGGCTTTCGTGCACTTACGTTGACTTGCCATGACTTGCGCTCACTTCAGTTTAGATCACATTTCCACGCAAGGCAAAGCAAGTTTGCGACTTGCGAGTCAATTTGGCCGCCCAATACAAGTCTCTTCGCAAGTTCAACTTGCATCTACTTGCGACTACTTGCCGGTCCGTTTGACCAGGGCTTAAGAGGTGCGAAATGCCCTTTTTAGCCGCTAAAAGGTACCACGAGCAACCCGTCCTTTTTACAGAAGTGTCTACCCGACTGGAGTCTATTCCTTAGTACATGACTATTCTCTCACATGAGGCAAATTCATCCTTACCACACGCTCCTTGCATTCCTTTATGTCCTGGCAATTTCGACCGTTACCACTATAACCCTTATTGCATGTACAACTGTAAGATCCATCATCATTATCGCAACGAGCATAAGGACTGCAGTTGTGTTTGTTTGAGGCGCACTCATCCAAATCTTGACAGTTTTCCGCCGGGCCATTATAACCAGGTTTGCATTCACATCGGAAACTTCCAAGATTGTTAATACACATGGCCCTGTGGTTTTTTTCACAAGCTTGCTGAAGAGATTGAAAAAAGTAAAAGACTACCAGATTACCTTCACAACCTTGATACAATGCACTGAGGGTACGTGTTTCATGTTTTGTGTTAGTTTAAATGATAGATAAAAGCCAGTGGCAGATTTCTTTGTTGAAACTTGTGTACATCGAAGAGCCGAAATTTACCGGCCAACTTTCACCCCGTCCCTTAAAGTAAAACGCATGCATTTCACTTTAGCCGGTCATTTCAGGCCCTAAATTCCAGGGAATCGTCAATGGAAACTATACGAGTAGCTCTGATGATTTCGAAACGTCAAATGCTATAAGACGTTTGTGCCGATGGAATCCTAAAAGTATGTAGCCCATTCTTTTGAGGAACTGAACAGGGTGTTATCACGACTTTAACTTGCGCAAGATTTTGATCTAAAGCC
The DNA here is from genome assembly GCA_019787425.1 of Platygyra sinensis. Lineage (NCBI taxonomy): Eukaryota > Metazoa > Cnidaria > Anthozoa > Scleractinia > Merulinidae > Platygyra > Platygyra sinensis. Next base: position 4,685 of record JAHPZR010025511.1, read on the forward strand.
AGAAATGCAAGCTGAATTTTTCAAACTCTGTCCTCTAGTCTCCGAAAATTGCTGCATACTATTAATATTGTTGTCCTTGCGTTCCTCTTTTTTACTTGACTGCAAGGCGCGTTTCGTCTATTAGCGAAGATAAGAATATTAAGTTTGGCACCGTTTACCCCAGGTCTTAACCAATCAGTACCGGGTCGTTGGAAGGCCTTTAGACGCTAACCTAGAAATAAAAGTGAACCGAAGTGGTTCTTTTTTCTTGTATAAAAATGTTTTTCACTGTTTATCTTTTGTGTAGTTTGAGATTATTCGAATTCAAACCTGAAGGACAGACACTTGTTAAGCAGAAAACCTCGCCATTCTCACTTATTTCCTGGGTTAGAATAACCCGCATAGCTCAGAAACACTTAAGCGTAAAAATGTAAATTGGGGCAAAGGATGTTGTTGTGATCTTCCTATTTTTCTTAACAGGCAGGTGTTGTGTTGATTTTGGACAGCTCAACAAGTGACAAGGCAATGGTTACGAAGAATACAACATGTGCAAAATACCTTATAATCGACAATTTTGCATTCATCAATGTCAACGCATTTCGTTAAGCCATCACCTTCATAACCCTTCTTACAAGAACAAGAAAAAACTCCCTTCGGTGTTATGACAGACTGCATCCTTGTGGCAAGCTTTCCTGCTACACTCATTAATATCATGGCAGATTCCCTCCTCGAGGTCAAACCACTAACGCATAAGCATTTGTAAAACTCTGGCGTTTTTTCACAAGTCGTATGCAATCCACATGCAGCAAAACCATTAGTGCACTCATCCTCATCTACAACGAAAAATAACAATCAGTAAATACATGGTGTAAAAAATTGCACATTTCCTTTTCATGCTTTTTAAAAGATATAAAAACGCGCACATTTTAAAGAACTGAACAACACTGAAAGCAGTGATACAGGACAGAGGTCAAATAGAACACAGACTAAATAGCTCTTCATATAAAAACAATTATAAAGGATAAAATAACAACGAAAAATTCACAACAACACTACGCACCCATAACCAATAAACCATTTTACAATTGGCCGCTCGGTGACCTGGCGTTTGAACGATAGTAAGGCTGGGGGTGACCTTGCTTTGATACAGATCTCTCTGCATTTGCCATGTAAATCCACATTGTTACAAGCATTGGAACAATTCGATTTACATAACAAAAGTAGTAAGGTCTGTATCAAAACAACGTCACCTCCAACCTCACTGTCATTCAAAGGCTAAGGTTATTATTTTTTTGTCAACCCCCATCTAATATCACAAAATAGCCTACATCTCATGACTCCAATAATCCCCCGATATTCTTGGGTGCACTGTCAGCTAGGCAATTAAATAATAATTCGAAAACCATTCAGTGTATAAAGTCAAGAAATTAATGTTATGGGAGATAAATAAATAAGCCACTTCTCCAAGTCTTAGGTCTGCGCGTCTTCCCAAACTTTGCACAAATTTACAGAGCCCAGTATGAAGCCGCCATGTTGGTGTACCCCCAAGGGACGCCAAAAAACATCTGGAACTTACTTTAGCTGTCTAGGCCACTGATTACCTGAACCGATTAAACCAAACATTTAAATAAGCACTTTTCCTGATACTTCAACTTCTAAAAAGGCCTAAAATCCCGAGATAAGTATATATTTTTCGACAAACACGTTTACAGCTTTTAACTCAAAAACGAGCTCGGTGACCCCCATTCTTATTGAATTGTAATCAGCACGATAAGGTGCAACTTTTTGCAAAGCTTAAAAAAATTCTGCGAAGGGTGTTCAGAGCCACCTTAATTTTTTTGAAAATTTAAGGTGGCTCAAATTAAGGATGTATTAGCAGGTCATTTTGTTGCTATGGTAAACCTATTGTGCCACAAAACTAACAGCAACTTCGGTTCACCGATGACTGGGCAGTTTGTTGATATCATGATTTTGGCGTCAACCGGTATAGGGTGGTTATAATGACCCATCAAACTCTAAGTCTTAAAAAGTACTGGAAAATGTTTTCAGCCACCTTAATGCCAGGCACCGCTATAACTCTGAAATTTAAAAAATGCTTGTTTTTAGATAGCCCACGAACGCAGACGTATTTCCGGTTGTCACTAGTTCCGCCGAACTCGAGTCAGAGATTTATTTCCTTGACGTCAAAACTTCTGTTTGTTATTGACCATTGAAATTCGCCGATAGCATATGACACTCGCGTACACGCGGGACGCCGCTGGAACCGGCGATAATTTTAGAATTGAAATTTGTTCGCAATGAGCTATGAGAGCCATCGAAACACCGAAGAAGATTTTAACTTTCGAGGTTTGTTTTCTTTGCAAGGCAAAAGTTTCCAGTAGGAAAAATTGCAGCGGCAATTCACTCACTAATTCTGCGTTCAACTGAAGTCGATCTGTCTGTTTACGGTTAACAATGAGTGGACAGGCTTAACGCTACACCCGCTGTTTCGTGATGTGACAAGTCTGTGACCTTTAGAGTTTAGCTCTTTACAAAGATGTCTTAGAAAGATTTACTTTTCCTATGAAAGGTGGTTCTAGTGGAAAAAATTGATATTAAATGGTTTCAGAACTTTTGCTCCCGCAGTCCCGCAGTCTTCGAAGTCGAATAATAGTGAAATTTAGACGAGCAAAACTATTGCTCCCGCAGTCCCGCACTCCCGCAGTGGAAAAAATTAATATCAAAACTCCAGGTGTCGGCTCATGAATTATAGAACGAGTTCTTTTCATGTGTAGCGCGATGGTTTCAGCTGATGGAGCCACCTTAAATTTTCGAAAATTTTAAGGTGGCTCTGTACCCCAGGAACAGAATCTTTTTAAACTTTACCAAAAGTTGCATCTTATCCTGCTTATCAAAGTTCTACAATAAGAAAAAATTTCACCGTGTCGTTTTTAAAAATAAAAGCGCTTTAAGCTAAAATTATGGGTGTTTTTAGCATGCCATAGTGTTGCTATGGTACTCTATTGTGTCGCGAAAATAACACCAACGTGTTCACCAGTGATTGGGCAGTATTTTTGATACCATGATTGTAGCATCAATTGATAAAGAATGGTAATTATGACCCATCAAAATCTGTGCCTTGGGAAGTGCCGGGAACTGTTTTTAGCCACCTTAAGCGGCTGACTTGGTCCTTTATCAGGTTAACCAGCGGCGAAACAACGAGTACAATGTTCTTCTCCCCAGTTGGATCCACACAAGAATACACAATGGCAAAGCCTGAAATACAACAGACTTTCCTAATCCAGTTGGAAGATTTACAAAACCATCGCTCTTCGATTCAAAAACAAATCACAAGGCTTCCTCTTGATGCTTACTATCAAACCCGAAAACTTCGCACACTTTCCTGAACTCAACCTCCGCCATTTTTAACACGCGTGTGCATGAGCTCCACGCTCGATTTCTGCATGTTTCTTCTTCAGATATGCAAAGTGAAATGTGATTGGTGTATAAAAGCTGACGTCACGGAAATCGTTCGAATTCGCAGACGTTATTTTGACTATTTTCGGCGGAGACAAACGACAGCCGGAAATACGTCTACGTTCGCAAGCTAGTTTTTAGACGAAGGAAGATATTGAGCTGAAAAGTCGTTAACAGATATAAATTTATCCCCTCTCATGCCTGATGAAGATAATAACTTTGGTGCCTCTTTAGTTTTGGATTTTAGAAAATGATGACGTCAAGGGAGACCCAGGAATATCTACACGGCCTGCATCTCACTGGATCGTCTACGCAACCCTATCACATTAGATAAGTGGTTATAAATAATAAATGGAAAATATTTTTTATCAGTTTCGTCGGAAACGTTGACCAAAAAATACTGAATACTTTATAGATATATACGACATATCATAAGCTGAGTCACACCCTGCAGGTTATCAGTAAATTTATCTTCAACAACCTGAGAGATCCTTTTGAGAAGGCTGATTAACCCAATTGTTGAATCTACTTTTTTTAAAAATTCCAACCTTGACCAACATGTACAATCTAAATACAGTTGATCCTATTGATTTACGATTACTGTAAGTTTCAATAAAGTTGATACCAAAGAGTCTAAAATCTCAACCTTGAGAACGTTAAGCCTTAGACTGCAAAACGGTCGTATTTTTTGCGAACGCCAGCGACGGTCCATATTCGAACGAAAGGTCTGGAGCGAATGTGAAAACGGCGAGGGAGAATGGTGAGAGACGCTAAAAAATACGACTGTCCGCCATGCATATATCAAATTCGTTCAAAATTACCCGTTCTTCCAGCAACGGGAAATTCCCATTGGTCTAATCCTGACGCAATCTGTCATCAAATGCCAATAACACCTTATAGACGCCGTATCAGTTTCCCAGGAGAGACAGCTATTCCCGCGGGAAGAATGCAGAATGCCTAACATTCTCACTAATGTACGAGTTGCCCTGGCCACCACAGACGTACAGAGTATTTTAGAAATACTGGCAACAGATGAGATCCACATGGAGGATCGAAACCATGGCCTGCCTTAACTAAGCCGAACAATGGCATATATAACTCCGTGAACACGCAACACAGTCAACTGTGGTACTAGAACGATCAAAAGAGAAATAAACCTATACATCGAGCTCCAGAAACATTAGTTCGATCAGATAGTGCAAGAAAAACTTAAGAATTTCTCTAGCCAAGCGTTTCGGCTTTCTCGAAGTAAAGCTGCGGCGTCTCCAAAGAAAAAAGGAGGGCAAATACACCCGTGATAGGAATCTACCCACTGTACTTCTAATCACAGCTGGGCCCGGCGAGACAATATAGAATGCAAGTAAGCAACGCGCTCACAGTAAACCGACGTCATATTTTGTCCCTCAAAAGCAAATACTTGGAGATTTAAAAACATATCTTGCAATAGAAATAAGCCAAAACAAAGCACTAGCACATGGCAAATTATAAGGGTGTCAAACTCAACGAAGCGACGCGCAGATAACAGCGGAAAGAGTCCGGAAATCACGCAGACCTATGACCTCTTTAAATTCGCCATAGCACGTACGTTCTAATGGTTCTAATTTCTCCATATAACACAATACGAAGTGCCATTCATAAACAAGAGTGTAGCCACAAAAAAGGTCGAGAGACCAAATAGTAAACGGCAAATGTACAAATGCCACGAACCGTAGGAGTCGTGTAGGCCGGCCGTCAACCCCATTTTAGCCGGGATTTTAACACTGTTAATGGCTGCAGTTCGGAAAATAATGGCTCTTGCTGTTATGATACACACGAATACTTTTTGTCCTGTGAATAATGCGGGTATTTACTCATTTGTTTCATTCGCAAAACCTCCTGCTCTCCATTTGTGGCGTCGTTGTCAGCAGTTATGGTTAAAGCTTGCTCACGTGATTTAATTTCTCTTTAATTTGTGAAAGCACGGTGGCGCAGTAAAAATGTTTTGGGTTTTTATCCATCCAGTCTTAAAATTCCCAACTGTGTTTTAAAACATTAACCGCACAATCAACTGACCGACGTTGTCGCTTCTTTTGGTTTTCTTCCTCTACGCGAGGCGGTTTTTTGGTGTTGTTTGATTCATTTAACTGTCTTCTCTTTAGAAAAGGACACGTCCTACATTTTGCAGAAAAACAGGAACGCTCGTCCTTTCCAAATCAATGAACGAAACTTTACGATGACAACACAACAAATTTTGCGCGAAAATATGGCATCCAGAGTATCAAATATAAGATCTGGGTGGAGCTGTCACCTCAGTGACATTATACGATCCCCCGCTTAGAACGAATTCGTTGTATGGAAAGCCGACAGTCGTTTTCTCGCCTCACACGCCCTGCGGGCGTGTGAGGCTCGCGCGCTTCACACTCGAGGTTCACGCTTACGGCGATTCGCGCCTTCCCAAAACGTCCGAAAACGACTGTTTTGCAGTCTAGTTAAGCCTCAGCCCACAAATAAGCCCTCAAATATGTCGCAGGCGTGAATTATCTTTACTTATCTATGTCACTTGATAGTTTTGTTCATTTACACCTGTGCATTCTTCCCCATCCCATGTTTGTAGATTGGGGCACTTCCTCCGGTTTACTTTGAAAGGGATTCTGCTGTCATGACAATGCTTTTCGTCTTCCCCACATTGATCAAAGCCTATTAAAACAAGTGAGATGCATTAGGTCAACCGGCCTCTCACAAGTTTCAGTAATTTGAGTATAGGTCAAATCCACAATTGGCCGAAGGAAATTGAACGTAGCTTTAATTCTACAGTTTAGCCGCCCGCTGTCCACACTAACCTGTCGAGAAAACGGAGTTTTTCTAAAACGCTCTTGAAACCGGAGTAATTTGAAAACGCCGGCTTCGCGATTTGTGCAGACGGGAAAAATACTAAATCAAAGGGCTCTATGAGCCAACTTATTCATGCTATTAGTAATGAAATGATGTAAGTGTTAATTTTTTGTGTATTGGTGTTTATAAATGCTGGCGACACATCAGTAAGGGTCAAGCTTCTTTTCGGCATGCATCTTGGTTATCAGCAGGCTTACAATTGATTGGGTAAATGAATCATTTGCTGTACAATAGATTAGGGCAATATCGTATTGTTCTGTGTGTTCTGTTGTCAAGCACTGATTTGTGTTCAATTCATTTTTAGCAAATGTTGCGTCGTCTCTTTTATTCAATTAGTGCAATATTCGTCATTAACTGAACCTTGAGAAAGCTCGTGAAACTGTTTTCTGCATGTACCTTGTTAAAAAACAATACATGACGAAATTAAAGGTGAATGTTCTATATCATATGCATTATATTTAGCCTATTTTGTTATTTTAATGGAAAGCACGGTGGTAAGGTTGATTGGATGCACATGAATATGCCTGTACACTGATATAAGAGACCATTTACTTTATATGTTACTAGCTACAACATAGTCTCTCCGGTTTTTATTGAGGCTTGTCCCACTTGCGGTGCAACAAACACATGCTTGATATTCAAGTGCAGTGTGTTGTTCACAGCGTTCTGAAAATGTGGATTATTATTTACACTTGAAAATTGCGGACGAGCCAATAAAGTATGTATGTATGTATGTATGTATGTATGTATGTATGTATGTATGTATGTATGTATGTATGTATGTATGTATGTATGTATGTATGTATGTATGTATGTATGTAAAATCAGCTCGTCAACGATTGCGTAAATGGTAAGCAAAAGGGCCAGATATGTCCAGAAATGCAGGTTAATGAGATGCATGTTCTTTGTGATAAACATCACCAAGTGTCCCCTTTCCTAAGGTCACCAAAACAGACATAATTCTGTCAAATATGAACTAATATGAAAATGACACTTTGTGATGCTTATTCATAAAGAGCATTGAATCTCATCAGCCTGTATTTCTCGACATGGGTGAAAAATGTTTGATGGTACAATCTGTTCAGAGTTGCCATTTACCAATTACTCAAAAAAAAATTAAACTTAATTTAACAAAAGTTTAACATGATCATGCCTTGGGCTAAAGTAAGGTACCGTCGCTAGAACGTTTTAAGTTATATTAAGACACGGGCTTAGAAATGATTAAGAAGCTTAAATACGAAGGTGCTAGGCCCCTAAAAATCTTAAAAAGCAATCAACAGAATTTTAAATTCAATTCTAAACTTTACAGGCAGCCAATGTAAGTCCACTAATAAAGGAGTAATGTGACAATATTTACTTTCCTTACATATCAATCTAGCACACATGTTATGCACACGTTGTAGTTTGTTGAGTTGATGCTCTGGCAGACCATATAAAAGGCTGTTGCAGTAATCGATTCCACTTGAAATAAAAGCTTGATCCAAAGTCTTAGTGTTGTCTTTAGATAGATACTTCCTTATGCGTCTCAGGTTATACAAATAATAAAAGACAGAGTTACAAGTTTTTAAAATATGGATTGCCATCGTCAGCTTAGAATCGAACCATGAACCCAAATTCCTTGCAGATGACACAGAAGTGATAGTTGCAGCCCCAACACGAAGGGTATTGATGGATACTTTAGCTAGTTGCTGCGATGTGCCAATGATTATGAATTCAGTTTTATCATAGTTAACTTTCAATTTGTTGTTCAGCATCCAGTCGCGAATGTCCTCAATACCTTTCAACCCAAGCCAAGGGGGTCTCTTGATTTGCAATATTATTAGGGTAGAACGGGATAAATAAAGTTGGCTATCGTCAGCATAGCAATGGATCTCTAAGTTATGTTTGTCTACAATTTCAAATATCTTGCTAGCATAGACAACAAATAGCAAAGGCCCAAGGCACGAGCCATGAGATACGCAGCGTTCCAAATCGAACTTCGTTGAGAGTGTGCCGTCATTCCAAATGGCGTCGATGGACAAAATGCGGTAAAACAACCGACGACGACCTGCCATTTTTAGGTGGCCAGCGGTAATACCCCAGCTATAAAGAGTTTTTCTTGGTAGCACTAGTCAACGCGGGAATGTTGAAATGGCCAAGTGGATAAAGGGTTCGTCTTGAAATCCAGCGACCGAAGTTCGAGGGCCAGCCAACGCGCCTTCTCGCACTGTTACTTCCGATTAACATCAATATAACTTAAAGTGCACCTAACCCCAAAAATTGTTTTTCGCTAAATCGAATCTGCTTGTTATTCGAAGCATTTGGGCGCAAAAATTTTTGAATTTGCTTGAATCCTCGATTGTCTATGCCCTCTCAAAGTTGCGCTTGAAGTGTTGCACGACCGAGTTTTAGGGAGTCTGGGGTGGCGGTTGCTGATGACGTCTACCCAGGAACCAAACACAATGGCGCCTCAGTCAGCTCTCTGTATTTGCTCGAGAAAATGGAAAGCAAAATTAATCTTTCCAATATATCTTGGGACTAAAACGTCCGAATTTTGTTTAAGAATCATTTCTTTTTCATCACTGGAGTCAGAGTTAAGTTTCGATTCGAAAGACTCCGAAATAAACTTCGATCGAGCACGTTCGACAACCGTGTAAAATCACTGCTTGGAGCTTTGAGAGCACTCTACAATATTTCAAGCGACGACGGGGAAGACCTCTTTACGGACTAGCTGCTTGTATATTAGGAATGGAAAGCTAGATACGAAGTGCAGGAGGAGGAAAACGAAAAGCAGGAAAGAAAACTCAAGGACTGCTTTTGATGGTAAATTCATTGCCTAAGTACAAGGTTCCCACGAGTGTTTTAAAGCCCGTCTACAGTTGTCGTTAGCGAAAATGTATTTTGCCAAGGTATGATTACTCTATTAAATCCAGTTTGTAATGTACTTTCTGGAATGCTTCATGTTTATCGTGTTGCAGTTTTCGAGACGTGATGACCTCCAAAACACTGGCATCGATCCGATCCTGCAATTGAAAATCGTAGAATTGTTTGGGCCTTTATTTTGAAGCTGCGGGAAGGAAAGCGGAAGATAGCATTTCATACAATTACCGATTTCACATTGCTACACGTTTTAAGTCTTAACTACAATTAAGCGATGTAATTTTTCCCAATGCTTGCAGTGAAATTCGTCGGATAAGCGAACAGGATGTGCTCCCTAAGCGGTCTGCTCTGCAGTCTGCAGATAATTAATATTACGCGGTCACATTTTCGAAACTATTACACAGAATTTTTGTCGAGCTGCTGTCTTCCAAACCTTCGAAAAACTCCGTGAGTCTAACAATTTTGTTCAGATATCATGTAATGTTAAAGGATTAGTCTTCGACTTTTATCTGAATCGAAAGAGAAATAAGTGTTGGTTGGCGGCGTATAGTTGCGACTTGTTTACATATCAGTGAGCTTATATATCGGTTGTAATGCTTCGTAATTTATCGCGCGACTTTGCCAGATATGTTATAAATACTGTGGGATTGGAAGAATTCGAAGATATAGGCTGTCGTTAGTATCTCTACAGATTGCTGGTTGGCTTTCAGTAGAAAATTTTGAAAATAGCGTTTGAAAGTCTGTGGAACAAATTCCACTAAGAGCTCTTCAATGGTTCGCACAGAGATAGTTCGCTGGTTCGATAATTCGACAAAATCAACTATCGTTCACGTTTTGATTGTACTATTGACCGATCATCGCTATTAAAGTGTATAGTATATCTTTCTTTAAATCTCGGATATTGCCGCAACTGCTGATAGCACCTCTGGAAGGCGTTTCTGCGCACTTTTCGAATATGTTTTGCATCACCCTCAAGGAAATGAGAGGACGGGAGATATTCGATCTTCCTGGGTAGACGTCACACCAGCTGCTGGACCCATTCTCGGTCGTGCAACAATATGGCAGTGTTTTGGAGCTATTTTCGAGATTTCGTCGGCGCACAGAAAATCGAAGATTTATCCGAATCAAAAAAAATTTTCGCAGAAGTATTTCAAATAACAAGTAGCGAGCAAAAAAATTTGGGGTTAGGTGCACTTTAATCAACATTGAATTTTTGTCTATGCCGATCAAAAAGTCGACGCCGATTAAAAATGTGCGGGGAGTTCCGATGAAGGTCTCCATTGCTAAAACTCATTCATTGTGAATGCACGCAAGAATGAGTTAACTCAATTAAATTAAACCAAATTCTTTATTTCGCACTATAAACAACATTTACACATTTTTTATAAAAGAAAATGAAGAAAGGAAAAAAAAATATTGGACACCGTCATGGTCATGAAAATGGCAGCCTGTTTAAAAAATGATGACATCGCAATAACAATGTGATTTTCTTGCCCGAGTTATCGCCAACTACAAAACCAAAATGAACGGTTGTTGCCTCGTTTTCAAATTCCTCCGGCTTAGTGTGGAAGGAAAACATTTCATTCGTCTTCATACCCAAACCTCCGTTTTCAAATTTCTCCAACGAAGTGCAGGTAGACGGGGCGGGGCTTTATAGAAAATGCTTGACACACTATAACACACTGAATAGGTACATATGTGTCATTATTTGCGATTACAAAGTGGCCCATGCGATATTTATCCACAAGCCCTTTACGGAGGAGGATATACTAACTTTCTGGGCAATACAGATATATCGAGTTAATCTGTGTCCCAACAAGAGATCCTCGATGATCTCTTGGTCCTGAGATAGTCCAAGTCACATGACGTCTCAACCCCTTTCGCAGGGTCTCTCTTCTGAAGTTGATGACAACTGTTTCCTGTGAAAAGTTTCCGAGTTCGCAACATTACAAAATCTACACACTCGAATATTGGTGGATGACCTTCGTTTGCACGTCGCATTTAATTTACTTAAGTTCTAAATAGCAAATGAGTGGTCCTTTGGAAAGCATTTCCCTCGAATTTCAATGTTTCCTTCAGTTCCACCTCGGAGAACATTGACAGAGATTCTCGATAAAGTTTAGGGAGCACAGTCACGGTTAAACGGTTTAAATTCGCCTAAATTTTTCAATTTCGTTGTTCGGAATCCGTGTTAACCTTCTTATTCCTTAACCACCCTAGTTCCTTTATGTTCTATTATCATCTCTTTGGTGTTTTTCTGTCTTTGTAAAGCATTATTTTCAGGTTTCCTTCAATTTAATGGTAATTTTGCCAAACACACAAAATACCGCGACTGTGCTCAGTCCTTCTTGGGGACCAGTCATTGAGTTGTTATTTCTATATAATTTTTTTATAATTACCATCATTATGCGCTTGCAAAATTAAGCCTCACCGTGTCCTTGAGAGTAACGAACGTCAAAGCCTCTCCTCGCCCTTCCATTGATTTGATACCAATTTCCCTGGTTATTGATGAAAGTAACATGTCCTTTGAGGAGACAGCCGTATAAATCACTATAGAAGAGGACAGTCTGACCTGGAATTACCTCTGAAGGTACAACTTTCTGATTACTCACATAATCGCTAACTGGAGGTCGATTTCCCTTGTATGAAATATAGGACATTTTCAAATTTCCTTTGGCTTGAAAAACAAGCTCCGAGTCCACGCGGACGATAGTCCCTAGACACAAATTAGATCCGCATTTAATGAACTCACATCTGGCAGAATATTTGATTTTCTCTGCAAAACAAATAAAACGTTCTTAAAAAACAGACCTCTTATAAGCGCCGTGTATTCATGATTCTCTTATCCATACTGAGTATAGGGCCCGCGATGCAATCAAGTCAATTTGATATAAGTATTAATCCACTCAGGTCTATCACGAACATCGTTCTCTGATTGGCTTCGCTACTCGCTATCTATTTTGTTGTAGATAAGGATTAGCCAGGCAGTTGTTAAGAATAGGACTGCCGCTTCTTTGCGTTTTCGGAGTGTCAACCATTTTAAATGACTAGTGGATTTAATAACAAAATAATTAGATTACTCGCTCTCTATTTCTGAGTCACAGTTGACTCGGTCTGCGCCCTCGTCAACCATCACACGAAAATGCCAAATAGAACGTTGCCACAGAGCTATCAACTCCGTTGAACTTAATCAATCATTCGATCAATATCCATCCATCTTTTCCTTTTACACGTAATGCCTGGTACTTGGTGAGCTCTTTAGAATCCGAATGTGTGCAAATCTAAACGAGCTAGACATAACAAACTATATAGCGCTTTTATGGGGTCGATATTCATTTTTCCAAACATAAGAGCTTTTCCATGAAAGAAAAATGTCATTTTCCAAAAAGAGACGTTCCACTGTTCGGGACGACCGACATGTCCGCATTTTCTTTTCACTCTCCATAGTCCCTGACTGGACGCTCCCAATAATCGCTCCTTTTACAGAGATTACAGGACAAAAATTGCTGGCATTGCTTATCAGTAGTTGCGGAACGGGAAACTCCTTGCCTCCTACTTATCAGGGGGATAGCCTGTTACTGGAGGGGTACAGAATCAGGCGGAAAATCACTGAAATAATTTTAAATATATAGCAGAGGAATCAAATAATCTCAAACAAATCCTTATCCAGCACTTACTGCACCAGGCGCTATAAATGACGACCAACTCGCCCAATTTATGATATTTTATATGTGCCATTTTCCTCTCATTTTTTATCACGTCTACCAAATACTCTATAACATAAGAGTTAGCCTTCACTTCGTGTATTCGTCCTGAGATTTTCGTTTTGTCACCATATGGAGCAAGAACACATGTGTCAACTTTAAGCTCTGTTTTAAGAGGCTTAAACTCTGGAATAACCTGCAACGATATGAGAATTTTATTAGCACTACAACTGCTTAACATAGTGCTAACGATAGAGATCTTTACCTCGATGCCCTACTATCGTTAGGCATATTGCAACATATGTCACGTCACGCCTTGCTTTGTCACGTAAGGTCATGTCGGTCACGTCATGTCTTGCATTGTCATTTCGGTCAGGTCATGTCATGTCATGTCATGTCAGTCGTATCATGTCATGTCGCTCATGCCATATCATGTGATGTCGGTCACGTCATGTCATTTTATGTCATTTTGGTCACGTCATGTCATGTCATGTCTGGCATGTTATAGCATGTCATGTTATGTCGTTTCATGTTAGGCCATGTTAGTCACATTACGTCATGTCATGTTAGCAGTACAGTTAAGGTGGCCGAACACAGTTTTCGCACTTTTTTTGCTGATTCAATTCAGCGCACGCGCGATGGTTCAAAAAACAAACATGCCGTAAATAGAGAGATCATTTTATTTACTCAACACCCGCACTGATATTTTCTCTATTATTGAACGCAGTGTATTGATGGCTTCAGTCATTTATTACAAAGATGTGTTAGAAGAGGTAACGATGCAAAGAACTCAAGTGAATTAAGGAAAGGGTCTCGCTGTATTTTGGAGGGGGTGGTCTAATTTCAAATACATTTCATCCATCGCTTATAAACTTGTATAAGGTGAAGTATTCGAAAGAAGCTTTTTATTTTTGGTTTCAAGAACTTTGCTCTTTGGTCACGTGATTTGCCACACCCAGTTGTTTATATAAATTTGAATCCAAATGTACAGTAGTTTGCAGTTGTAATCCATGACTAATTTTGTCTTATGCGAATGGCTATAACCACCAAGTTTAGAGAATTAAACGGGGTTTGAAAGATTTATCTCTTTTGTTTCAATTACAACGCATATACATTGGAGAGGGACTGGGACTAGGCAAAAATTGGAAATAATGACAAAAGAATAAAACGTTTTCAAAATCCCCGTTTAGAACGACATATGACCAGGTAAGGCTAAGGATTTGGACGAAAAAACAAGAGTTTTATAGTACGTTTACATCTTGTAACTTAAATGATCATATTTCTTTCAATTTAGGGCGTGGTCAATCACGTGACCACTAAAGTCGAATAAATTGTCAGGAAAAAATCATTTTACATAAAAACATACAATTAGAAGCCAATATTTTAGGAAAAAGACTAAATTTAGAAAAAATGTCCAGAACATCACACATAAGTGACACCCATGCCTTAATTCAGGTGAGAACCCAGAACCCAGCAATTTTCTGCTTCTTTTGTTCCTGAAAGAAGCCATTTACATGCAATTCATGCGCAGTTGCTCGAAAAATTGAGACCGATTGCTTTTGCAGAAACTTACCGATTTTTAACGATCCAGTCATTAGAATTTCAAGAAATTCGACACAAAAATAGTTCAGAAACTACGAGAATGATCTGTCACAAAAAATCTGAATTTTGACGTAGGGAATTTTTAAAAATACAGAAAAAGGTTTACGGCGAATTATGAAAATCGCCTATGTCAAAATTTTATTAGAACAGTGTTGGCAGAAGGAATTTAATGTCAGTTCGTAGTGGGCAAACGATGAAAACAATCTAATGACTAGATTTTTTTAAAAAAATAAACAAAAACCATTTTTTAAGCCTTGCTTTTAACCAGCCCCGTTGCCATGGCAACAGCAGACACCCTAACCAAATGCGAGTAAATACTTCTATGGCCGTAACCTTGACTCTTGCAAAAAACGGGCGCCGAAGCATAAATATTCAAAGTAATGATGAATTAGGCATAAGCACTTGAAAACTGTGTTTGGCCACCTCAAATCTTTAACTTTGGTACCCTAAAATCGTTAGGCATATTAAAACATGTTATGTCACATTATGTCATGTCATTTTGGTCCTATCATTCACATCGTGTTATGTCATGTTGGTCATGTCATGTCATGTCATGTCGGTCACGTAACGTCATGTCATTTCAGTCATGTCATGTTATTTCTTATCAGTCATGCATGTCAGTCATGTGATGTTATGTTGGTCACGTCACGTCGGTCATTTTAAGTTAGGTCATGTCTATCACATCATGTTATGCCAGCACGTCTTGCCATTTCAAGTCGGTCATGTTATGTCATGTCAATGTCAGTCATGTCATGTGAGTCATGTTATGTCATGTCAATGTCAGTTATGTTATATTGTGTCGGTCACGCAATGTCATGTCATGTTAGTCATTAATGTCGGTCATG
>JAHPZR010025514.1:0-47500 GCA_019787425.1 Platygyra sinensis
CAGTAAAAGCCTCCAATTTTTCAATGTTCCCCACATAGGATTACTGTGGTATTTAGATTTAGAAGAGATTTTGTTGAAATGAAAATAATTGATCAATTAAAGATAAATAAATCTGCAGCTACCTAAAGTTTTGGTAAGTTTTGTTGATTGAGCCAATCAGAAGTTTGATAAAACAATAGCAATGTTATGCAAAAGTTAGCACCTTTCTGCATTCCTTGCCGCGTGGTTGCCTCCTTCTTACATGGACTGTTACTTAAAATATAAGGGAGATTTCGCATAAATTAAAAGATAAAAGTATGTGCAAAAAGAGAATGTTAAAAATGCTAAGAAAATTAGTGTTTCTTTAAGAGAATTCTCCGGCTGGCCAGGTCTACAATTCTTCCAAAAGGTAGTTACACCCCTGATAAAGTAATTGAATAGCTTAGGATTTTCATTCACTTAATTATTAATGTTGGCATTGTGAGTTTTCCTCAATTCTCTTAGTTACCTACGCGCTAAGAAAATTAAACTTGATTCTCGAAAACAGAGGTACCAAGAAGGCATTTTTATAGTATTAAACATGATTTATTATATATCATGGTTTGCTCCCTGGCAATTTTAATTTCTGTCAGGAATAACTCATAGTTGCCGGAAAACTACTATTCTTTCAACTTTGTGTAAAATTTGATTCCAATTTAAGTTATTGTTAAATTAGACGCTGCTTCGCTCCTGGACTTTACTTTCAAATTTTTGCAAATATCTTCGCATTGAAAAAAAATATATCCCTTAAACAAGGCGGGGGTCCTCATGAAAGCCGTAGTTTGGCTGGGTATTATGTTTTTAATGCAAATATCTCGTTTACGTTTTAAGAAATCAAGAATCTCTATGCTCATTTCACATATCTATGTTTTGGGTCGTTTTTAAATTTTTGGGGGATTTTTAGGTATGTTTGGAGATAAATAGTTTTTCTCAAAGGATTAGTAAAATTTATGGAAATAGGAAATTTTGAAGATTTGGTGTTGTTTCAAAATTAGAGTTAAAAAATGGTAGAACACTGCAAACAGTTGCCCAACAACCTGGGGTGTCATTGTGCGGTCGGGCAACTGTCTGGTGGTGTTCCATAACTATTTTTTTCCCTTTCAACCTCTCTTTAAACTTACCAAACTTTCACTTAAATTCAGGTGTACCTACGCCTTAAGGATCTGCCCATTTTGTATGGTATATTAGGGAGATCTTTGAACACACTGAGCAATGGTTGTTTTGGATGAAATGCAAGTGTTAATGACAAGTTCTACAAAGGCGGACTCTAACACTTCTTGACATTTGTATATTTGCCGTTCTTTTTGTATTTCGGTATCGCGACCTTTCTTCCCCTCGCATTTGTCTCTGTATTACTATGAGGACCTTTTACCAGAGTAGAGCCGTTAGAGTTTATAGGTTGCACAATATACCATGTGCGAGTTTTCTATCTTCTCATCAATTCAACAATATATGCGGAATATGTTTTAAACTCTCTAAATATTAGCTCTTGAGAGACAAAGTTTGAAGTAATCCGTGAACATGTTGGTTGTCTTGTTGAACAGGGCCCGGCTGCTTGATCTAGTTATCACGGGTGTCACATTTATCTTTGTACTTCCGGCTTCGTAAGAGATAGCTGTAACTTTCCTTCTGGAAAGCTATACGTTTGTCATAGAGAGACTTTCTTGTGTCAAACGTCAGGATATTCCAATATAGGCTAGACATGGCATCGCGCTCATTTCATTGGAATATACAGAAAGTCTCGTCAACTTCCCTATGGTAAAATGATACCTGGGAATGTCTACAATTGAAGAGCCACCGTTTTTCTTCTATACCCATCAAAAGCTTCGCTACGATTGGTGTCTAAGGCAAGCCCACCACCACCGTATTAATTTGATCATGGACACAGGCATTAACCATGTTCTGAGGCGGATCAAAACCTTGAGCTTAGGTGGGGGGGGGGGGGGGGGGGAGCGGTCTTTTTGTTTTTGAGTCATCACGCAAGTAATTTCAAAATCGGACGAGCGAGCGCGAAGTGCGAGACCGTTTTGAAATTACAAGCACAACCACTGTCTGTCGAATTGTACGACACGAGGTCCAATCACTAATTAATCGTAATTATAATAAATTTCGGAATTAAAAATATCTTTTCAGAACTTCTTTGAAGAGAAAACGGCTTTAGCGCTTTTCATTAGTTTTGAAAACTATAGGAAACATTGTGAAGCCATACAAAGCGCACGTAATTAACGTGAAAATCACGTGGGTATCCAATTATAGGTAACCAATTACAAAAAGTTCAAATCGGATACCTGTAATTGGACACCCACGTGATCGCACGCCGATTATGCGTTAAATAGGCGCGCGGAGAACCAATCAAAATCGAGACTTTTGTTATAGATACGATTACAATCATAAAAATTACAATTTCCTCTATTGTTATTGGTTTCAGTAAAAAAAAAAACTACTTTCCTCTAATTCGCTTGCCAAGTTGTTATCGGACAGTTTGTTATTGGACAGTTTGTTATCGGACAGTTTAATAAGCCAATCACTTTCAAAGATATAGTTTAAATCAACCAATCATATTTAAAGTTGTAGTTGAATCAACCAATTACAACCTTGGTTTCAGTCACCAACAATTTATGCCTCCTTTGTTAGTCTTTTATGCAAATTTTTCCTTTCAGTCATAACTTGACTATTTTTGTTTTCTTGGAAATTGTAATTTTTATGAGTAATTGGTAATAAGACTTCGTGTCGTCCGATTTAGTCTGTATAATTATACTCGTGATATACACAAATCGGACTCCCGCCTCGGGGTAGTCCGCTTTGGTTATAACTCCTATGATTACGGACCGAATTGGATTCCACTCAGTTTTATTACTATTCACTACCTGAAAAAACTTGGAAAACCACGGGTTTACTGTTTCTTGCTTGTGTAATCAGAGACTTCTAGCATTTTTCAATTTTCTAGTAGCCATTGTGCTCAACATTAGTCTTCCTAAATGTCACTGTTACAGTTGCCGAATAGATTGAGTCGTCTCTTCTTTAGGTGGACTATATCCACTTCAGATTTTTACTTTTTAATCTTGAGAACTTAACTCTGCAATTGCCGGCATCCAACTCCTACTACGAATCCGACTCGACTAACGAATTCATACGAGAAATGTCGATTAAGTAAGTTCACTGAGCTGTGATTGATTAATTTAGTAACCAAATACTTACTTTGAGCTTAAGGCCCAAATTAAGCAAGTAGTAACGTGTCTAAATTGACAGTCCAGGATATTGAATTGCTACAGTAAAAGTACTTTCAAAGCCGAAGATTTACTTTTGGTACCAGTCACGCCTGGTCTGTGGCTGGACAAACACACGAACTCCCAACAGTGTAATTTATCACTGTTGTCAATCATCTCCGATTCAGAGTCACCTCTGTAGGCTATGACTGATGGATTCCACCCATTTTTTGTTTCTTGTTTTCAAGGCTCGTACGACCAGAAAACGAAATCGTTAATCAGAGATTGAAGTTCAGAGTATTCGTGAGTTTGAAAGGGGCAGTAGAGCAATCAGTTCAACTGATAGTTTTAAACATTGTCTTAGTTTTCTTGACTTTCCTTCGACGAGTTTCACCGAATAAAAAAAATTTATAGCGGGAGTGCAAAAGGATTTTCATCAAGCAACTCGCAAGTTGACAAACTTTTTCACATGTGTTCAATTACCAAAAGAGACGTAAAAAACACGAAGATATGCAATGAAAGGGCAACTTAAATCTATATCACTAAATTAATGTTCGTCTTAGGCTAAGGACATGAGGCCTTCTTGCAGACGCTTTCTTGACGTGGAAGGAAATCGTAGCTGACTGCACACAGGCTATAAATAACGGCAGGCAATAACAAGAAATTTGAGATAATACCCTCTAACATTGCACAGCGGGAGGGTTGTTGCTTGTTACGTGGCTGGGGGATGTGACTCACAGCTTCCTCGTACGATGGCGGAGGTGTTCTTGGTGGAGGCCCGGCAGGATTATGCTGGAAATGGGGGATAGGGTGCTGAATAATCGGTCCCCACAGCACATGACGGTGGGGCGCACTTGGCTGAGATCTAGGAGAATAAGAAGAAAATGGATGCTCTGTCTGCTCAGAGTGGTGAGGCGGGTTTAGGTGACCTTCGCCTTGGCTTGGATGGCCTCTTCCGAAGTATGGATTAACACGTGAGTATGCCATACCATCACGTTGGATTGTGGGATAATCGCCTCCTGGATTGCTCACCAAAGACCTGGTACCTGCACAGTTGTTGGAGTTCAAAATATTACCAGTCAGGACTGCAAATGGATCCATCACGTCCACCTCTCTCGTGTGGTGCTGTGCTCTTGTACATTTTTTTCTTCAAGGTATAATAAGTCTTTGCTGTTTTGGCTTTGAATAGCCAGCGGTAAGGCCAAGTCATCAAAAACAAGGTGGCAATCCAGAAATATAGCGGCCGAATCCAAAATGGTTTCACCCGCAAATGTACGTACGCAGCGACTCGCGTCTTCATTCCAGGAATTTCTTTACTCGAAGAGTAGTCAGTAAAAACATCTCGAAGGCAATTTCTCTCTAACATTTCTGTCGCTTGTCTCTCGTAGTCATCTGCAGTTTCTTGGTCGCCGAATAAGATACTTGAGGCGATTTTGACTCGAGTTAGAGCCACCGTACTAAGTGGTGGCATCTCTTTGTTAGAAACATCAAGCCATGAACCAAAAGAGAACACGTCGTGATCAACAAATGTCACAACCTTCTCAGTGTAACTCTCGGTGCGGGACTGCTGGTTTCCGTTGGCGTCTGTGTAGTGCACCATTCGAGTACGTGTCTGGTTATGGTAGCATTCTACAACCATGTTCATCCTCGGTGGAACCTCGTGCATTCTTTGTAAGTATTCCCTAGCCGTCTCGTCTTGCATGATGTTCTTGAGGTAGTCCAGCTCGTGGGAGAAGGCGCTTTCCAGCAGGACTATCACAGGAGAGAGACAAAGCATTACAATGGCGAAGATTCTTAATATCTCAAAGACGGAACCATACTTTGTGCATTGAGACACATCACATCCAACAAAGTAGATAAGCCAAAGATAGAATGAGAAAAACATATCCATTGAGATAAGCCTCCACAAGCTCGCATTTCTGTAGAAACTTCGTTTGCGGCTGAGTTCGTTCAGCCTCGCTTTCCCTTTGATAATACTGAACTGCTTGCTGATATTCTTGATCTCTTTGACCGAGTTCCTCTTGATTCCCTGCTGCAGCAACTCGTTGTAGGCGCCTCCCCAGTTCCTTATCAATTTGTTCCCGTCTTCTCTGGTCATCTTCTTCTTCCTCGCCTTCCTTGTAGGACGTCATGCACCGTGCGCAGCCCCATAGCACGAACGGCAGTAGGATTTGTACCAGGACAGCAACAGAGATCACGACTGAGGTTGCCTTAGGGTAGTCATCAAAGTTGGTGGGTTTATTCCCCGCTGGCCTAGAATTGGATTATACCAAGGTGTTTCGCAAGTTGTAGGATATCAAAACTTAATACTGAGGAAGAGCTAGGAGCGAAACGTCTGCTATATAATTGAGTTTACTTTGGAATATATGTTTTCTTACTTTTGACAACTTTTGATATTTTGAGTAAGCTATTTGCACGAACTTAAAACAAAACATAATGTGCCATGGGTTCTATTTCGTATCAAACGAATTGTTTCCTTTATTAATAATGTTAAATGTGTTGACTGAAAAGCGGCTTTTATACGGGTACTTTGAGCTTTTCGCTAAGAGCCCGTGCGTTCCTGAAATAGTAAAATCATTTCTTCTCAATTTGTGAGATTGGCAAGACTTACCTTCTTTGTTATTGTTTCCTGAAGCAAGTGCGGCTGCTTGTGAAGTTAATGTAAGAATAACGTAAATCCAGAACGGTTTCAGTAGTAACCTATTCATCCGTGCACGCGATACCGTAAAACTCGTTTCGCGACGCAAAACTATCTAAAAAATTACGTCATGAATGCAAGTTTATCATTCGAATTCTGGAGCGCGCTCTCTGTTATGAAAATGCCAACGTGGAAACAATACAAATTACAAAGAAACTGTCTCTTTATTCTCGTAATTTACGGTATACCCACTATCATGAGCCTATTACTAGCAGCCTGCAACTCCCATGATAAGCTATTGCAAAGGCATTTTTACAGACCAGTCTATTTTTAGATATTTTTCCCGCGAAATAGGCCAGTTTCAGTCTACATGAGCATGCTTCGGCGAATATAAAACAATGTGACGTCACGTGAACATATCGATAAATTGTCATGTCGTCATTAGTGCGTGCTTGTGATTGCAATTGGTCACTGAGGTTCCTGTGGGGATCTAAATTCGAGACAAATTCAAACTAAAAATAGATTGGTCTGTGAAAACGCCGCCAGTAACTGAAAAACTGTTTGCTTTATTTGTTTCTGTTATGAGCCCCTTTGGATATAAGCCCCTCCATTTATAAGCCCATTGAAAACTCCTGGAGAAACTCTGCAATCATAGGGGCCTGCTTCTCAAATGTCCTCCCGAAAGGGATTCTACACCTCGAAAGCTGTTGTAGAATCTCAAACCTTATGATCGCCAAGCTGTTTTATTTACAATATCATGGTCTTAGTATGACCAGTAATTCCCCTCATACAAGACGTTTCAGGCGTGTACACCTCCCGAGTTTTTAGACTACCGATTAATTGTTAATGGGGGGGGGGGGGGGGGGGGGGGGTTGGAAATGGGGGCCCGAAAAGTTTTCTTAGCTATTAACTGATGTTCTGTTAACATGACAATTACTGCTGACCAACGAGAAGGCGAGACGGTATTTTCCGCCAATATATGTGGACTCTCATAGAGCGCAACGTCGATTGGTTAATGAGTGATAGACTACTGGAAGCCGTCTATTCTCTTACCGGCTCAAACAGGCCGCTAATATTTAGGGCGGTGAAATGAGTGGGTCCGAGCAAAATGCTGTGATACAGTAGACTGGGGTCTACTATTGTGAGCAGATTCCGCTTCCGTCTGGTGTTACGATTTGTAAAGAAATTCCACGGGACTCCAATTTATATGAATCAGCAACTGTTTTGTGCATTTATCGAGTTTTTGGGCGGCTACTGCCGCTTCAAGCATTGATCAACTACAGCTGAACTTAAGCCTCGATCTTAATAATGTCTCTAGCTGGCTAACAGCAAATGGTCTTTTCCTCAATCTAAAGAAAACTGAGTACGTTGTATTTGGAACTCGGCAGAGGCTAATTAGATCTGAATCCAATGGTCCGCTTTGCATGGAAGGGAAGGAAGTTAACCAAGTAAAGTCCTTCAAGTATCTAGGAGTCTTACTAGATGAGTGTTTATCTTTCAACGATCACATAAACTATGTAAGGTCAAAAGTTTCTAGCAGACTTGGCCTCCTGTCACGATTACGAGGTTGTTTATCCACGGAAGCAGCAAATAAGATCTATTTGTCTACGGTGCTACCGATATTAAGTTATTGTGATACGTGCTTCTACCCTTTGGGAAGCACTAACAGAAAGTGTCTTGAACGCCTGCAACGACGAGCGGCGAGAATCGTATACGGTTTTAAACCTGACATTACCACGGAATCAATACTTGAAAACCTTCGCTGGCCGCCTCTTACAAGATCTATGGAAAAGCACTGTGTACTGTTAGTTAACAAGTGCTTGGTCGGTGCAGTTCCTTCATATTTTAAAGACTCTTTCATGTTACGCAGCCAGAGCGACAGCCAACAAAGATTTACTAGATCGTCAATCACCGACATCATTCTTCCTAAATTTCATCTAAATGTCGCTAAAAAGTCTTTTTACTATCATGGTGCATTGGCATGCAATAGTCTTCCAATGAACATTAAGGCTTTACCACCTAAGGACCGTTTCCTGGCTATCTCCGCTTTTTATTCTTAAGCTATTTTTTAGAACATTTTATTTGATCATTTTAGCACTCCTTTTATTGTAGTTAGAGTTATACGTAATATTTATTAGTTATACGTAATATTTATTGATATATGTTTATTTATAATATATATCTACTCTCTTTTATTTTAATGTTATGCAGGGCCCCCGTTGATACCAGTTCTGTGACTGAAGGGGTTACCCTGTTTAAATATCAATTATTATATTAACGACAGAAGTACCTAAGCAAAATTACAACAGATCTAATTGTATAAAGTCGTAAGACAGAAGCATCAAAAAGCTTTCAAAAACACGTCACTAGTCGCTTAAAAATAAAGACAGAAACCTTAATTTCTGGTTCGTCAGGAAGAGACTCTTGGCAGCCATTAATCACACCGAAAGCGCGGAAGGAGCGACTGTGCAAGTCCTACCCCGCATCACATATTGCACCTAGAGTGATTGCCCGTTTCACCGCCCGATCTTTTTCCGTCCTGGTTCGGAAGAGCATTCTTCCGGAATCAATCAATCAATCAATCAATCAATCAATCAATCAATCAATCAATCAATCAATAAATAAATCAATCAATCAATCAACCAATCAACCAATCAACCGATCAATCAATCAGTTAGTGAGTCAGTCTGTCAGTCAGTCAGTCAATCAATCAATCAATCAATCAATCAATCAATTAAGCAATCAATCAATCAATCAATCAATCAATTAATCAAATCAAAAGACTTATTATAAATATTTTGAGACCTAGTATAAAATGTCTCTTCTCATGATCCCCACCTCATTTTGACAGAAAAACAGACTCTACAGTCTAATTTAGTGAAGAAGCTCATTGGTAAACGCATTTTTCCAATCGCTGTAACATTTTCTATCGAGAAGTGATCATCCTTGTTCAGCATACAAAATTGACAATCACGTGATATCCTTTGAGAATTTTTCAGTTTCAGTAATTTTGTAAACTTTCCACCACCTTTTGAACATAAGGGGGTTTCGAATGGTCTTTGCCAGCATTTGTGAGTAGTCTAAGCGATGCGTTTATTTTTGCGAGAACGAGCAGATAAGATTTGTCTTGCGAGCAACGAGCACTTTGGGAAATGCAGATGGCGATCAGGGAACACTTCATAATTTTTTTTTCTCTAGCTTGAATCTCTCCTTTACTGAGCTTCAGAAAATTCGTGCATGTGTCCCCAATGTTTTCCAGTCTTGCCATTGACTAGAATCCGAGCCTTTGAGTAGTTGCAAAATTTTTGCCAGCATGAGCAAACGAGCGCTCATCTAATTTTTGCGAGCAGTTCGAGTAAAGGCCAAATTTTGCGATAACTTTTACATTTAATGGGACCATTCGATACTAACATATTTGTTGAATGGTCTTGTATCGATTATAACTAAAAAGGCTTGGAAAGCCAATTTCTTTCCCTTGTGTTGTCAAAGGCTTATTACTTTTTGAACATTTCGAAGAAATGAGCATGCTGAACATTATGTTTCCACAGAATGTAGTTGTTGCGGAACAGATTGAGTTGTCTCGTTTTTAGTAGGGTGGAGGAGAGGGGGAGGGGGAGGGGGAGGGGGAGGGAAAGGGGGAGGCGAGATAGCTCACAGGACTACAACTTTTTCAGATCACCACTATTTATTCTTGAAAACTTAGCTTTGTCCTTTCAGTCAACCAAAACTAACTACAACTTGGGTTAACGAACTCATATGAGATTTATCCGTCAATTAACTATGCTCGCTGATCTGTGATTCGGGTTAATATGTCAATAAAGTAATTGGTAAAAGCGTTTCCTTTGACACTCAGGTACGTTCGCCGAGCTCAAGGCAGAAACTCAGCAATTAAATATAACGCGTCAAAATCAGTGACAGTACAGAAATTGCTAAAATAAAAGCAGTTCATGAACCGTAGATTTTGGTACCAATCATAATTATATCATAATAAAATCATAATCATCATCACAATTAAAAAATGGATATTAACCTACACAAATGCGATTCTTTTTTAACAGCATCAAAAGTACTAGTAGAACAAAGATTATTCAAAGCTCTCGGTTTCTTTAATAGATAATTACTGAGGCGAGCAGCATTATACCCAACAAGAGGGTCTGAATGGGGGGGGTCCACATGTCGGTTAAAATTTCATAACTTTGTCGGTTGTCGGTTAAAATTTCGACCTTTGTCGATTGTCAGTAAGTCTGACTGAAAGTGCCACTGCGACGAAATTTCACATTTCTTTTTCCCACTTTTTTTAAAACAGAATAACTTACCATCATGTACGATGTTCTTTCGCCAGAAAAGAAGAAATTAAAAAGACTTCCTTCATTAAAATTTCGCCGCTCGAAAAGTGAATTTTTCGTCCGCCATTACAGTGGAACCTCGATTTAACGAAGTCGCTGGGGACCGGCCAAATTTGTTCGTTAAATCGAGGGTTCGTTATATCGAAAACTTCGATATAACGAATTTGAGGGAAAATGACCAAAATGTTCGTTATATCGAGGTCATAGTTGAGTCACTGACTGCAAATATCGAGAATCGCTTGGACAGGTTCGAAAAATCGAAAACCCTGAAACTTTGCCTCAAGATCACTTTTAGGGAGCTCTCTTCGAAAATGTTATTCCGATTGTTTTAAGTGCAGCTACCTAAAAATATCACCTACAGCTATGCAAGATAGAAAAATCGAAAATTCCCAAACTTTGTCACAATAAAGGTTTTCGGTACCTTATTACAAAAATATAAGTTTCAGTTCATTCACGTAAATATTTTTCCTTTGCGGCGACTTTTCCTTCTCGAACGCTCCAGGGGCAGGCAAACCGCCTGAAAATCCCGCTCTTATTTGCCCATTGTCTGGAAATAATAAAATATTGATGTAAGAACTAAAGTTATTTTAAATTAAAAGAACCTTTCCTGTGTAATCTACTGTTGTCCAATTTCGATTTGACGTACACCAGATTTTTTGGCAGATTTTTGAAATTCACCACTACGCTCCGTATCTTCTCACGCGAAAATGCCCAACTTCACCAGCAAAAATCCCAATCTGGTACATAGCCTAGCCACTCAAGACTATATTCAGTGGATTAAGCAATGTTTCTTCTGTGATTCTGTGAAATAAAATTTTGGGGTAAATTAAACACAGAATTTTACTAGCGACAGATGTATATCGTACTGTACGGGTCCGCAAATGATCCCAGGACCGCAAATGATCCCGGACCGCAAACGATCCCCAAATTGGACCGCAAATGATCCCGGACCGGAAATGATCGCCATATTGGTCCGAAAATGATCCCGATCAAAAAATAAGGAATGGCATGGATTTATGTCCGAGGAAGGTGATAACACATAAAAACTAAAAAAACAAGTTATAACATTTAAAAAAATATATTCCATAGTTGCTGCTTTGTTCTTCGAAGGGTATAGATCGTTTTCACTGCCACGCAACAACAAAAAAATCAAAAAAAAAATCGAAAACCAGCCAATGGAAAAAGCTAAGAAAATGATGTATGTTATAGAAGATAACTATTAATATAAGACACTTCTCCAAGTTTTAAGCCTGTGTGTGCCCCAAAACTTCAGATATTCGTCGTAAATGTTTCCCAGAAATTTACAAGGCCCAGTATGAAAACGTCATCTGGGTGGACAACCGTGTACAGCAACATCACGGCTGGAATTTAGCGTAAACAT
Source organism: Platygyra sinensis (assembly GCA_019787425.1). Lineage (NCBI taxonomy): Eukaryota > Metazoa > Cnidaria > Anthozoa > Scleractinia > Merulinidae > Platygyra > Platygyra sinensis. The sequence goes on from JAHPZR010025514.1 coordinate 11,590, forward strand.
CTGGACCTTACTTTGGCTATTTGGGCGTCTGGTTGTCTAAACAAACAAGCATTGACATAAGCACTTTTCCTAATGCTTTAACTTCTAAAACGGCTCAAAAACATGAGATAAGGATATGTTTTTTAACAAAATCGATCATAGCCTTGTGTCACGCAACTTTCAAATTTCCAAACGAAGCACGCTAATTGTAAAGGGATATAAATATATCGCGTCTTATGCCTGATGAGGATAAAAACACGTCATGTGAAAACGATCTATTGACTTAGAAGTCTAAGAAATACACATACTCGTAAACATTGTCGAAACCCCGGTAGCAATAGTAGTCAAGCACCTAACAAACAGCTAATTGTCAAAACGAAGCGCAAGCCTTGGCCTTGTTTGGTCATGAAGCTGAACTTCATAACTATAACTTGGAATTTTGGCTTCTTAGAATACTCAAGTTGTCATTCCCGAGGAATTAAAGCAAAAATACGACCAAGAAAAAATTACAAAATAAATTTGTTCAAATTTCCAGTGCTACACACTAGGTGTTTTACAGAGTGATGAAGTGTTGTAGCTTTCGAAGTCTACTCAGGTGACAGCGTCATCTGTCACAGTTCTTCATGGTTAGATCATGTGTTTTAGTTTAAAACTTAAGACGAGTGGCGTTAATGGCTGATAAAATGTTTTTTAACTATAACACCGAAATATCAGTGTTTAACAAAGAGGATATGTAGTGTATGTCGCAGTGATCATAATTTTATTGGGAATTGCAAAAGAATGCAAGCCAAGCCGTGTTTTGATGATTGATTGAGTGGTGCATTTCATAACATCGTAGTTAGCAGCAAAATTTAGTCGAAAGTATTAAAAAAAGCAAGTTGTGAGCCATTATAATTATAAGATGGCTTAAATAAAAATATCGGTATTTACTTACGTCAATTCCCTATCCACCCTATTCCACAATCCATGCCATTCCTTCCTTTTTGATCGGGATCATTTGCGGTCCAATATGGCAATCATTTCCGGTCCGGGATCATTTGCCGTCCAATTTGGGGATCATTTGCGGTCCGGGTATCATTTGCGGTCCTGGGATCATTTGCGGACCCGTACAGTACTCGCAACAAAAATGCGACCCCTTTGACCTTTGCCGAACTGACACGATAACAACTACTGCACGGTATTTTAATATTTCTATACATGATTTATAAAAGAAATGGCCACCAAATAAAGCAGAAGTATGAAAATAGTCACATCTCAAAAGATACGAGGGCTTTTTCCCAGCTACATGAGCATTTTTGAGAATATTTGGCGGTTTGTGTCTGGTGACTTCGATATAATTTGCATAAATCTTCAAGTTCGAATGTTGACTGAGTCGTGAAAAAATCCATCGCAACTGTTGGGAAACGGTGTGTCTAATTACTTCGTTACACAAAACTGTTACCTTCAACTCCTTTGCAATGAGGAAAAGACGAAGACTCTCCCATAATTACGCCTTGAACAGATAACCGTTCACCGATGAAATTCAACACTGCTTCTTAGCGGCGTGTAGACAAAAACAATACTAGATTGTGACGTAAACAACTGTCAAATTCGTGCTTCCTCATTCCAAAGACATGGCACCTGTAAGCTATTTCGGAATTTGTCGGAGGTTGCTATGGTCCCAGTTCAGGGAACCCAAGCGAAATACCCAGTGTGTCCACATTAGGCAAGTGCGACAAAGATGTCAGTGCCCAGCTGAAATCCTACAAAGTTCGAGACTCCTGTGTGGCACATGCTAAAATATATGTTTAACCCGTAAATTGATATTTGATGACCGATGGCAAATATTTGCATTTTTAGCGTACTTTGAAAAGCTCTTGCGTCGCTCACAATCATTTGCCCAAGAGAAATTTTTACACGAATCTGTAGACCATCCTTCGGCGATTCAACCGCCAGAAGCTTAATCCATTTGAAGGTTTCGCACGTGGTGAAAATCAATTATTTTTAGGAACTACTTTTAAGTGAACGAAATACATGTCTTCGAAATTTATTACTCTGCACCCAAAAGAACCCGCAACATTCCCTAAAATAAACCCAGTACACATTTAAAACATTGCTCAAAATTATTTGAGTGTTTTAAAGACGGAAGAATAATGTGGTTTTGCATGCGAGGCTCTCAAACTCGTTTAATAAAATGGTGCGTCAAATGACGATTTCAACGGAATTTGGTAATTTGCATATTTCTTTGAAATAAAAGGATATTTTGCCAAAAAAAAAACTATCCAGTAGTTTTTGTCATACCCTAGCCTACCTACCATAAGAATATGAGCGAAATCGAATTTTTGACCCTTGCCGCGAAATTAAGAATTTGTTCATTTTTACCGTCAGGCACTCTAAAAAACCTCTCTGAATTTCGCAAATCTTGTAATTCTTTTTGTCTTTTTTTTTTATGTCGTCGCTTGTTTTTTTGGATGACATTTTCAGCTGGAGGGGCCTAGCTTCTTTTTGAAAAAGACGCGTTTGTGAAGCTTTTCTGTAAATCACTGCCATCAGCTAAAACTATTTTTTGTCTCTCTCCGCCCTGGGGCCCTTTTACCACAAGATCCATTGAGTCTTTTGTAGAGTACCCTATTACAAGCTTGTCAACATTAGCATTAGGATATCTTGCTTTGATTAATTTTTTCACTCTTCCGATGTTGTTCTTCTTTATCCTCTTCACTCAATAGGTTTACTCTCGCATCTGGAATTTTTGTTAAGTCTACAGGCCCGTAATTTCGTTTTTCTCTCAATTTGCTCAGCCTTCTTGAAGTTCGTCGTTTTTTTCATCTGATAAAAGAGGGATTCTTTCATTATAAGACGGCAGCCCGCTCTGCTCGTGCCGCATATTTTGCATTTCGTGTTGCTCCCCACCGTGATAGGGGGTTGAAGCCGCATACGGCTGGAAAGGCCGGGTTGTGTCGACTTCTTGGTCATCATCATTGTCGTGAAAATCAATAAGGTCATGGTCATCATAACCAAAATCGCCCCCACCTTCTGCCATTGCAATATATTCTTCAAACTAATTTTTAATTAAAAGATATTTTCTGCTTTTCAAATACAATGTCTGTGCCGGATAACCTGGACCCAACACACAGTGAAAAGACAAAAAATGCCATGAAGGCGCCGCGCTCTGTCAAGCGCATCACGTTCAACCCTTCCGAAGCAAACCCAGGCGAGACGCTGTATGTTCATGTACCTAAGCTGAATGAAAAATGAGTCCTAGTGCCCGGCTCGCTGGCGCTGCGCTTTGACATCGACCTTTCTGAAGGGCATGCCAACAACTTTCTTGTCCAGAACGTATCGCGGGCTCTTGTGAGCCAGTTGGCAGTAAAGTTTGGTGGTACGATCTTGGAAGAAACGGCGGACTACGACGTATACAAGACATTCAGTGACCTGTTCTTGCCTGGCGAAAAGCGTGACAACATGGTGCCTGAGGGCATCCAGAGCGAAGATTTGTGCAAGATCCGCTCAGGCGCGAGGGGAGAATGCAAAAAAGCTCGGGCGTTGACGCCGAAAAAAACTGAATGAGGTTTATGGCAAAAAATACCGAATCAACCTGGACCATCAGATCTTGGATGATCACGGAATTTTTTATCCACAGGCCCTATATAATACCTTGTGTTTGAAGTGGCTCTTGCGCCGGCCTCCCAAGTGGTCAAAGGGTCCGACCCGACCAAGCTGAAATATAAGCTGACAAACATCCAACTTGAATATGAAATGATTCACAGCCAGAATCTCGCAGAGGAGGCGGTAGGCGTTTTACACAAGCGGCAAACAGTTTTTCCTATGATCACGTGAGCCGGGCAAAAGTGGTGCCGCTCAACAAAGGAACAGAAACGAGAATAAACATCAAAGTCGATGCACAAGGAAGATCGATGAAAGGCATTCTCTTACTTTTCGTGGAGCCTTACCACTGTGGGGACAAGAGATTCGGAAAAATACCTCTTTCCCGACCTGAAAAAAATCAGAGTTACAATCAACGGCTCGCCTAATATGCTTTACAACGAAGGCATAGAAGCCAGGACATTTGGTCAGAGGTCGGCCGCTTTTTTTATGAAAGAACAATACAACCCCCAGCACATGACTCTGGAAAAGTTTTACACAAAAAATAAGTTTGGGCTTCTGATCGATCTTCGCTCCATGGCGAGTCAAGAAATGCACGGCAGCGGCAACCCGCCTCGTAAACCCACAGATGGCGTCCAGCTGGAAATTGAGGAAGATGCCAAAGGGACAGGAACAGTGGACTGCCACGTCTCATTATCTCGGACGCCCAGTTTAACATAGTGAACAAACAGTTAAAATCTGTGCAGTATTGAAATGGACCCTGGCAATATTCCATTCAACGCGTTGATCGTTGGCCCGACCAACTCTGGCAAGACTCGGTTTCTCGTGAACCAACTCTGGCGGACCATTCAATGGCAAGTTTGATTTACATTGTGCTTATCTGCTCAACCTTCGCCTATAACAAGACGCTGTCACCGGTTTGCTGAGAGAGACCCGCGGCTGTATGTATTAATCTGCGAGCAGCACCAGGTCGAATTCTGGCTAAAAGCGGCCAGTTTTTGCTTTCGAAGGAACAAACACTCTCATCGTTCTTGATGACTGCGCCGCCTCAAAAGACGTCAAAGGGCGGACCGGAGAGCTTGTCAAACTCGGATTTCTCTGCACGCCACGCCGGCATCAGTGTGTGGGTGCTGACGCAGCAGCTCTCCAGCATCGCGAAGCCTTTCCGTGAGAACGTGGGCCGCAATCCGTTCTTTTTTACACGCCAATCGGCCAAGACTCACGAAGGCCATCTTCGAAGAATACGCGGGCGAGCTTTCTCATGACGAACTCAAGAAGATGATTTCAAGGCTGAAAGAGCGCAAATTTTTGCCCATTTGATTTTTTTCTTTACGCTTTCCTTTCTCTATTGAAGAGACGCAGCGCACTAAGGTAACATGGAACAAACAACAACTACAATTCGAAGAGGCTGAACAAATCCTTGAGCTGGCGAGACATGCAAGCAAGGCATTCTACAGTGAGTTTGACGGCATTAAACATCGCGGCACAAACGATTACGGCAGACCGATAAGCGTCATCACACTTGAAAATAAGATGTATTATGGCACCTGCGTCTTTGTATTGGGATCTGAAGCGCCGACCAGAAACAAGTTCATAAAATATGAAGGTACACAAACCTCTGCAAAGGGCTATGTCTATCCCGTCTTTCAAGTGTCGCAAATGAACAAAATGTGGTCACAATAAATTTTTGAATTTTGTCTGAATTTGCTGCCGCAGGCAAATTCAAAAAGTCCAAAATTTTTTTTTGTTAATTGAAATTAAAAACTGAATCAATATTATGGCTGAAGAAACCGTGATGGCCGAGTCATGAAACTCTTAGAAGCCAAGCCTACTGCAGCTTTGCCTGCGCCTGGGCCCGATATTCTGCTCTTCGCGAACAGCTTGCGATTTTTGGTTTCAACGGGCAAAATGCAAGAAGCAATCGGGCGTAAATCTAACACACGAACAAGTGAGGCGGCTGGAAGACAAAGAAGTCATGAAGCATTACGATTGAAAATTATGTTTACAAAAAAATTGGTGAAAGGCTTGGACGATTGGGAGGCGCGACTGATCAATTAAAGATTTTATTCATATTGACATACCATGCCAAAATTTGACGCTCATCTAAAAGTCGCCTCCGTCGGTGAATATTCATGGCCTCGGGCCAATTTCACAATGGAGGCTTTCAAATTTTCTTGGCATATCATTTCGACTTCTCCAGGAAAAGAAACTTTGAACGCGTCACAAAGGCCGTGTTTGGAAATTGCCAAGATCTTTACGATGACGACGAGTATCACTTGATTCATGGAACACATTTGTGCGAGGCTTGCCGATGAATTGAAAAAATAATCCTTCAAATATACCATGTCTGACAACAAGCTTGTGAAAAATCCTTGACTCGGCAACTCTTACCGGCATAGCCACCGGCATTGGCTGGGCTGCTAAAAGGTCGCAAAAGAAAACTTCACCCAAGACCCTAGCAGCAATGTGATGAACTATGTCAAATTCACTGCCGTCATGGCCGCCAGCATCGCGCTGAAACGGTATCTCGAAGACCAGAAGATTCTTCCTGATTCAGTTTGAAAAAAATAACCTTTCTATAAAATGGCCAGTATTGCGATAATGATTGGTGGCGCACTTATCAACGCGCGGCTTTCACTGACGGCAACTATCTTGCGAAATACTTGTCAGGCTGCGTTAGTCTGAGAAAAACGCGGCATGACAAAGCGCTAGAAGCTTATCAGGCGGCGATGGAAAAGTACACTCGCGAGCGCACGCAGCTCCCTGACTGGATTGAAACCAACAGAGAATCAAGGCCCAGGCGGGGGCGCGCTGGCGCTTGGTTACGCGGCTTTTTCGTTTTTCTTTGAACTTTTGTGCGCCTTATAAAATGGACTCCAAACTCGCCAAAATCTACTACAGCCCCCAGGGCTACTGGAAAGGTGTGTCTGCAATCAAAAAATTAGCGGATGCTGCGAAAGTGCCTGAAAATGTGTCCAAACAGTGGCTTTACAAGCAGGCCCTCTGGCAGATCTATCTTCCTGCACCGCGTTACGTTCCTCGCCCGAAATTTGATGTGACGTCCCCCAACTCGGTCCACCAGGCAGACCTTCTTTTTTTGCCTCATGATAAACTTCCTCGTGGAAGGAAGGTTTACAAATATGCGTTGACTGTTGTCGACATCGCCAGCCGTTACAAAGAGGCAGAGCCGCTGACCTCGAAAGACTCTGACGAGGTTGCGAAAGCGTTCCAGGCAATTTACAGACGCAGTCCTTTGACTTGGCCTCAGATGCTTCAGGTTGACCCTGGCCACGAGTTCATGGGCGCCCTGACAAAAGAAATGGAAAGACACAAAACTTACATTCGACGCGGCCGCACTGAAATTCACAGAGATCAGGCAATTGTCGAGCGTTTCAATCGCACACTTGCGGAGCGCCTGTTTGGCCATCAGTATGCCGTGGAGATGCTTCTGCCTGAGGGCAAACGGTCAACTGAGTGGGTGAAAAGACTTCCCGATGTTGTCAGCGCTCTGAACAATGAGGTGACTAGCCTTATTGGTAAAAAGCCGGCTGTTGCGATAAAAGAGAAATCGGTCTCTTCAAAACCGTCGACAAAGTATAACAGACCTGTTGGAAAAAACGAGAAAAACTTCCTCCGCTCACCAATGTGAGATATGTGTATCAGCCTGGCGAGCTTGAGGGCGGAACCAAAAGAGCAACAGACCCAATATGGTCTTTGAAAGTCTACCAGGTCGTTGAAAATAAGACCAAGCCAAATGAGCCGGTTGTCTATTATTTGTCTGACGGGCCTAAGCGCGGCTTTGTCCGTGAAGAGCTGTTGGTTGTGCCGCCTAATATTCAACTGCCGCCAGCCTGAAATGCCCATATGCCAGCGTGTGTACGCCATCGTCTGCTATCCAGCGCTTTGTATCAAACGGCGATATAGAGATCTTGTTCATGCACATTCCGTACATTTCGTGGCCCTCACTCCTCAAGATTTTCATTTTATGCATGAACTGCTTCCTCTCAAAGAGCGCTTCTTTGTAGTGCTCGTGCATTATCTCCTACTCAATCACATTTTTTTTAACGCCCTTTGCCTTCCTTATGTTTTTTTTTGCCCACTTCTACAGAGTACATCTTCGGCCTTACTGCTACGACTTCCTGTATCACGTCGCCCCCACATTCATCTTTCATCTTGCCCAAAACCTTCTTATTCGCGGAGTTATAGAGCGGGTGGTCTTTTGGGTAGTTACTTGTGTCGTACATCCATGAGTGTTCTTGCATGTCTTTGTAAACATCTTTTGTCTGGGTGTTTAAGAGCAGGCTGTCTGTGTCTGTGTATACCAGCTCACATTTGTGGCCGTATCTGGCTTTCAAGTAGTTATAGAAAAATTCATACATCAAGATCTTGCTGTTCTCTAAGATTGTCATGCCTGTGTACACGGGCTTGTTCAGCACCAGCTTTGTTTTGCGCATGTGGATGCCCGCCATGTCGTTCCCAAAGATTGTAAATCTGTCAAAAGATGGGCTCGACAGCAGCTTGCGTATCTTGTCGGTCTCCCAGTCTCTCACTATCTTCACGTCAACACGGTTTCTCAGATTCTCCATTGTCTTGCCAAACACCGAGTTGTTCATCAGTTTGTAAAAGTCCGTTTCAAAATCGCTCTTTGCCTGCTTGCAAAACTCCGTGTTCATCCTGATGTAGGGCTCCATCCACGGCTCTTGATCAAACTCTAACACTCGGTGTACCTTCTTCAGGCGCATTCCCTGTCCGAGGTAGAACTGCAGATTCTTGTAATGGGTCACGTACTTTTCTTTATCTTCCAGCGTCAAGACCAGCTTTTCTGTGTTTGGCATTGCCAGATCAAGTTCATTCATAAGCCGCCGCTGGTATTCCGACATCTGCTCGAGCTTGATCGCTTTCTTTTCCGGCGCCAGCGGGTAGTCGTTGTGGGCGTCGTGCAAGTGCGCAGGGTACTCGAGGTCCACCTCCAATATCCAGCCTTTCTTCGAATTCCACTTCATCTTCATGATCTGCTCTTCTGTCGGCATCACACGTTTCCAGTGGAAGTTTTTCTTCGGCAGTGGCTGGCTCATTGCCCATCCGTAAAGGTTGTTGGCGTCAAGATATGTGATGTAGTTCGTCGGTTGTGTTTGGTCGTATCCTTCGACTAGTGGGTTGTTTGCCTTTGCATGCCTTTTGCTCGCCATTGATATGCCGCCCCTCATTCCCCGCTCGATAAACAGGTGCATGTCCAAGTCTGTCAGCAATTCTAGCTCGACTCCCGTCTTCTTTAGCAATGCATCCCAACTCAAACCTGGCGCGGTGTAGTAATGCGCCGGGTTCAGCCCGTATTTCTCCTGACAAACCTTTCTGAAATTTTCAAACACGTCTGCCAAAAGCAGCGTGTCTGTGCCGACGTAGATGTTGTGGTAGTCTCCAAGATTTCGGCATTCGAATGTCTCCCAGACTTTCTTTGCGTGTTCATACTCTTCATCTGTTTTTCCTTTGCCGTCAAGACTCGAGTAGAACTTTTCTTTTTCTGGGAGTTCAGTTTCGCCAAATCTTTCAAACGAGTCCATGTACTCGTACGGATACACGCCTTTCTTCAACAGCAACTGCCGCTTGTTTTCTTCTGGCATCATTTTTTTCATAATTGGAAAATCCTCGATCCCCTTTACCACCTTGTCAAGGCCGCTCAGCAGGAAATTAAAACTGTCGATAAATCTCAAATTTCCCAGTGAAAATGAGATGTATTTCTCAGTGTTTGTCGGGATGCATTTGATTTCGCCACGAACCCTCGACATCGCTTGCATCAGCAGGTGGCCATCATAACCTTTCAAGTTGTGGAAGATTACTGGAATTGGCATTGTTTTCGGGTTTAGTTTGAGTTTGAAGTTACATTCGTTATGCGCGGCGCCTCGATATTTCCCAGTCATGTGGTCGTGGTCTTTCACTGAATCTTTGAAGTTTGGCACAAGCAGCGGATCTGCACAAAATAAGCATGTTTCCTGGTTTATTGCGATCCATTGATCGATGGCGTCTTTCGGCTTCCTCCTTTCTTGTTTGCCGCATTATGGCAGCATTTTCTGTGAGCTTGACCGCAGTATTTTTCTGAATCCGGGTCATAAACCGCCATCGAGTCGAGAAACAGATCTTTATACAGGCTTTTGTTGCAAATGTGGCATTCTTCCGCGTTCCTGTGTTTTTGCCAGTCTTCTTTTGTCATGACCAGCGGTCTTTTGTTTGCCATGTCTTTGCGCATTTCTATTTCATGGCCCAAGAGATATCTGAGAAGCACGTAGGCCGCGTCTTCTCCCCTATAAATGAACGGGCCTTGTGTTTGCCCATCACTCCTAACGACAACATAAGAAAATCCGCATGGCTCATGCTTCTCAGTTTTTATTGTAAAGCTGTTTTTGTTGTCTGGCTCGCTTGTGTCTATCTTTCTCACGAGACATTCAAAGTCGGCATAAACGGCGTACGGCGCTTTCATTTGTTTGTAAAAGTTCTTAAAGACCATCTTGTTCTCACCTTCTTTCGGCATTTCTGTTCTTGTGGGGCTTTTCAGCAGGCCCTTGCATTCGGGTTTGTGCCTTTCGAGCAGTTCTCTCCTTGAATAGCCGTGCAGGCAGCGTTCGCAGAAATGCTTGCTTTCATTGTGCCTGTTTTGGTTATACAAAAGCGCTGAGAGCCTTTTCACAAGGCTGTAGTGCGTGTTTTCGCCTTGCTTTATTAACATTAAGTTGATTCTTGGTATTTCGTCGCCTTTTTCACTGATCCTGTGAACTACTACTCGCTCACTTTCCCATCCGAAACACATTAATAGCAAGATTATGATTCTGCCTCTCCAGCCTGTCAATCTGCGAAACCGGCGTCGGAAAATCAATGCCCGTGAAATTTAGGCCATCTTCTGTTGGGTAGCTCGATGTCCTTCTCATATGCCCCCTTGGCTGAAAAAAGCGCTGCACAAATTGCCCATCTCAGGCATTGGTTGTCTCTGTTTTGTATGTTTAAAATCGCTTTCTTATTTTTCAGCTTTGTGGGCAGTTCCACGTAACTTCCGCCGCGCATTGGCCGATATCGCGCCACATTAATAACAGCTTCCAAAATTTTGTCCATTATCCAGCCTGAGCCTCTTTCAGACCAGGCCTCTATCTCGCCTTTCACTTGATCAATAAACTGATTTAACAATGCATTTATTATATCCATGTTGTGCTCATTCAAGATTACTGGTTGCATACGATTGAAATAATGGTCCATTTCTTCTTTTTTTCCGTCTTGTATCATATAAAATCTCACAAGAAGGCCAAATTGTATTTTTGCGTTCTTCAGAGTCTCAACTTCGTTCGTGCAAACGTTTATAAATGAATTTTTCGTTTTTTGGAAAAATTTGAACAAGTCTTTGTTGTTATTTGTGGCCCGCATTTTCCACACGCGAAGCCATTCATTGAAATTGTTTCTTTCAATTACAAACTCGCCTACTATAGTCGGGCTAATTGGGTCTACGAGGCTTTGGTTCTCCTCAATCGTACCATAAAACATTTCAAGAACATCTCTCGAAAAATTTGCAGCAGCCATTGCTTTGGGTATAGGCTTCTCAAAGTAGAAGGTTTGGCCGTTAGTTTGCGCGACAAGAGTGAGCACAACCATTTCAAATATAATATATAGACATTCAAATGGATCGGATCGCAAAATATATGCAAACGCCAGAGGCGAAAAAGAAATCAAGCGAGGCTAAAGACAAGGCTTGGACACGGTTCGTTAATCGGTTTCCGAACGTGGATGTGACAAAATTCGTTTCACAGGTTAGCATAGATGATAACAACAACTTTACCGCTGAAGTGTTTTTCAAAGCAGGCCCTGACTTTTTGCATAGCGTGTTTGGCTCTGACAGAAAATATTGGAGCAAGCAGATGAAGACCGCACTCGGTCTAGATGGCATGTCAGGCTTTCCCTATCAACTTTTGCCGTTGAAAAGCAAAACAGCGTTACCAATTCCTGCAATTGATTTCACAGAAACAGCGTCAAGCATTGCTGAAATTTACAACATAGGGAACAAAATAAATGCCACGCCAGACGAATCTTTTATCATTAAATTTCACGACATATTCAAAGAAACCAGGCTCAAGCACACAACATCAGCTGAAGCAAAAACCTGGCTAAGAAGTCCAAACATGAGATATTGGAGGCAACAGCTGAATTTTGCGGTGTTTTGCACTACGCAGGGCTGTGGTATTTCGCGCAAAATCTTTGATAGCGGAGTCTCTCTTTCACCACAGATAAGAGCCTTCTACCAGTTTCACGTGTATTTTACGGTCAGGCGAATTCTGTACCAGCTAGGTGGCATACAGAACATTAGCGCTTTGCCGGGTGACCCCACATTCAATCAATTCAGTAACCATTATGACGTGGCCTCTTACAAAAGGATATGCCCCGAGTTCGGGGTTGATCCATCTAGCGATTTTCGCTTCACACACGGCAAAAACAACGGTCTTGGCAACGTTGACATATATGTGCAAGGCGCGGAAAAAACAGAATACGAATATCCAGGGTTTAACAAATTCAGTGATGAAGGCGGTAAAGCGATCAAAGGAGATTTGATTTATTACATTGAGCCAGAAGTTTCTACTCCGTATGACTGGTTTGCCCCAAAAAACAGCAGCAGGGCTTACGCAGGCGGGGCTTTCACGAATAAACCAGTCAATCGAGGCATTTGTTTACTGCATCTTGGGAGCGCAGGTGAATGTAAGGAGCAGCATTCTTGGCGTAGGCAGAAGAGCAAAAGAGGCTCAGACTGAGTTTTTGACACTGATGGAAGACGCCATCAGACATCCTGACTTAGTGCAAAGCGTGCAAAGATACCAGCTCGCATTTGATCAAGCAAAGGTCAGGCTAAATCTTGCAGTGTGTCCAGGAACTTGGCTGATGCCGGCGAGAATGATAATCAACACAGAAAGTGTGATTGGCTACAACAACAAGCTGAAGCAGGCGGCTGCAGGAATGATACTAGGAGTAAACAACACCATAAATCTTGGCACAAAAAAAGCGGGCTTAGTATTGATGGATGGTGGGCCGTCAAAAATAAACCCTGCCCAATAGCCACCCTTCAAATCCGATCCACAAAGCTGCTATGGCTGCGCAAAACCCAAAGCCAGAAAAAGCTAAAGTGCCCGATTTACAGCAAAAAATCCAACCGCCTTCAGAGGAAACCTTTTCAGAAAAAACGCCGCAGCATGAAACGAACAAAACCGCGGTAATTGTTGGCGTAGTTGGAGTCGTGGCCCTAATATTTATTGCAACGCGTTAACGCCGCTTTAATTTGCTGACAAGAAAAGCAACTGCCGCCAAAATCAAGAGCCATGTATGCTCTGCAAGAAAGCCAATGGCTTGCCCTGCGGTTTTGAATAAGAAGCTCACGATTGAGCCGATCAGCCCGGGCAGCGCAGCAGCAGCTTTTGCACCAAGAGTTTTGAGACCGTTTGCCCTTTGTTTGCCCATGGCTTTCAAAGTGTTAGTGATTGTACTAACAACAGCCCCGATTGTAATGCCAGCGGCAAGAAAGATCGACACAACAGTCACACCATATTTTTTGAAGATCTCGCGGATTCTATCTTGGAGAGACATAGCAGCTTCTCTTTCTGCGATCTGAGTTTGCAGCCTCGCGAGCTCGTCGTTTCTTTCCACTACTCTTGCCTCTGCGGCGCCTCTTTCCAAGGGCGTGGTGTTTTCATCTTGAATAATCGCCTGATCTTCTTCGTTTTGGCGCCTGAGCTCACTTTCTTGCTCATTTAGTTCATCAAGGGGCTTTGTGTTGTTCAGCCTTTCTTCTATTTCGTTTCTTTTTTTCCATTTGGGCGAGCTTTGCTCTTTCTCTGTCAACGTTTGCTTGCGCTTTCTCTTTGCTTTTTGCTTGTTTTTCAAGCACGGCCACTTCTTTTTTCTTACTTTCAAGTTCTGTTTGATAATTTTTTTTCTGTTGCTTAAGCCTATTCAGTTCAGTTTCACTTTCAAGATTGCTGCCATGTTCTTCTTGAATGGCACCAGTCAGAGCTTGCATTCTATCAATTTTCTGTCTAAGACTTTGAATCTCTTGTGCTTCTTTTTCTCTTTCTGCAGCCAGGGCATTTGCCTGTTCAAGTTGTTTTTCAGCATCTGCTGCTCTTTGGCGCTGTTCTTGGATGGTATCTCGGTCTTCGACAATTATTTCTTCAGCCCTAGGCCCCAGTTTATCTTTGAAGCTGTCTAAGAAACTTTTCGTCAAGTCTGACCCATCATCTTTCAAAATCTTGTACTCTCTGCCCTTGGGCCCTATGGCAACAATTTTCCCCGAATTTTTCCCGGTGCCTCTTCAAACTTTAATAATTTCAAAGTCCACTCTTGGAAATTTGCCTTTAACCATGTCCACGGCTTTTTTCATTTTTTGTCTTAATTTGCTTTCTGTTTGAAGATCGGTGATTGAACCAGCTTTTCTTAGCAAAGGGGTTTCCTCATAAGAAGTATCTGGCAGCCCGCTCTGCTCATGCATCATCGTTTGCATTTCGTGTTCCTCTCCACCATAATAAGGGGTTGAAGCTGCGCCCGGCTGGAAATATCCGGTTCTGTTGACTTCTTGGTCGTCGTCATCATCACCGCGATGTTGTATATCTTCCATCATTAAATCAAAGTCATCATGTGTGAAACCGCCGCCTTCTGCCATTGCAATATATTTAAAAAAAACGAACTTTTCAATTAAAAATATATTTCTGCTTTTCAAATACAATGTCTGTGCCAGTTAATCTCAGCGCAACAAACACAGAAAAGATACCGAATGCCATGAAGGCGCCGCTCATGGTCAAGCGCATCACTTTCAACCCTTCTGAAGTGAACCCCGACGCGATTTTCAATGTTCGCGTGCCCAAGCTGAATGAAAATGAGCTCATCGTTCCTGGCTCTCTGGCGCTGCGCTTTGACATCGACCTAAATGGAGGGTACGCTAACAACTTTCTTGTCCAGAACGTGTTGCGGGCACTTGTGAGCCGGATGATGGTAAAGTTTGAGGGCACAACATTGGAAGATATGGCGGACTACGATGTGTACAGAACATACAGCGATCTGTTTTTGCCAGGAGAAAAGCGTGACAACATGGTGCCTGAGGGAATCCAGAGCGAAGATTTGTGCAAGATCCGCTCAGGCTCGGGGGACAAAAAAACTTCTGGAGTTAATGCTGAGAACAAACTGAACAAGGTTTACTGAAGTAAATATCGCATCAATCTCGACCATCAGATACTGACAGACCATGAGATTTTTTTATCCAAAAGCACTGTACAATGACCTTTTATTTGAAGTGCATCTCGCACCAGCTAACCAAGTGGTCAAAGGATCCGACCCCACCAAGCTGAAATATGGGCTGACCAATATCCAGCTGCAGTATGAAATGATTAGAAGCAAAGAGCTTGCAGACGAGGCGAGAAGTGTTTATGGAAGCGGCAAGGAGTTCTTCTATGACCACGTGTGCTGTGGCCCAGTTCACACCATCGACAAAGCAAAAGACGCGAAAATTAACATAAAAGTCGATGCCCAAAGAAGATCCATGAAAGGCCTGTTACTCTTGTTTCTAGAGCCTTACACTGCTGGGACAAGAGATTCAGAAAAATTTGTCTTTCCTGACCTGAAGAAAGTCAGAGTGACAATAAACGGCTCACCAAACATGCTGTACAACAACGGCATCGAAATCCAGGACATTTGGGAAGAAGTCGGCCGCTTCTTTATGAAAGAAAAACACAAACCGCAGCATATGACTCTGAAAAAGCTCTACACCGAAAATAAGTTTGGGCTTCTGATTGATCTGCGTTCCATGGCCAGTCAAAAAATGCACGGCAGCGGCACTCGTCTCGTAAACACTACTGACGGCATCCAGCTGGAGATCGATCGAGACTTAAAGGGATCTGGTACTGTTAACTGCCATATCTTTGTCATCTCTGACTCCCAGTTCAACATTCTTAATAAACAGTTAGAATCTGTGCAGTACTGAAATGGATCCTGGCAATATCCCATTCAACGCACTAATTGTTGGCCCGACAAACTCTGGCAAGACACAGTTTCTCGTGAATCAGCTCTGTGGCACGTTTTGCGGCAAGTTTGATTACATAGTTCTGATCTGCCCAACCTTTGCATACAACAGAACGCTATACCGGTTTGGTAAGAGAGACCCACGGTTGGAGGTTATCATCTGCGAGCAGCACCAGGTCGAAATCTGGCTGAAAGTGGCAAGTTATGCTTTCGAAGGCACCAACACTCTCATCGTGCTTGATGACTGTGCCGCATCAAAAGATGTCAAAGGCCGGACAGGGGAGCTTGTCAAGCTCGGATCTTCTGCTCGCCATGCCGGCATCAGTGTGTGGGTGTTGACTCAGCAGCTCTCCAGCATCACGAAGCCTTTCCGAGAAAACGTGGCAATAGTTCTTTTGTACACGCCATCAGCCAAGACCACAAAGACAATCTTCGAAGAATACGCCGGCGAGCTCTCTCATTACGAACTGAAGCAGATGATTGCAAAGCTGAAAGAGCGCAAGTTTGCCCATTTGATTTTTTCCCTCCGCCACCCTTTTTTATTGAACAAAAGCAGCACTAATGCAACATGGAGCAACAGTTGCAATTCGAAGAAGCCGAAAAAATATTGAGATAGAGAGACATGCATCAAGGCGTTTACAAATATCACGGCATTGAATATCGAGGAGAAAACAGCTATGGAAGGCCAATAAGCGCTATCACTCTTGAATCAAACGAAGGTGTGAAAATGTACTATGCGCCCGTGTCTTTGTATTGGGATCTCAAGAATCACTGATCAGAAACAAACTTCATAAAATATGAAGGGACGAAAACTTCTGAAAGATGCTATGAGTACCCCGTGTTCAAATTCTCAAAATGAATTAATGCTGACATTTTTCTGAAATGAGTTGGATTTGTGCTGAAAAAAACATAGATAAAAATCACAGATCCAACAAAACTTTGAAAAAAAATTTTTTTTTGCCAATTGAAAATAAAAACTGAATGAATATTATGGCAGAACAAAATGATCTAATGGCTGAAGTCGAGGCTATGCTTGAAGCTGAGCCTACAAGTTCACTAGCACCTGGTCCTGATATTCCAGCTATCCGTGAGCAGCTTGCGGTCTTGGTTTCCACAGGCAAATGCAAGGAAACCATCGGCGTGAATCTGACACATGATCAGGTAAAGTGTTTAGAAGACAAAGAAGTCATGAAGTACAGAAAAAGGTATGAGAAATACATTGGCGCGAAGACAACTGAAACATTGATTGAAAGCATGCTTTCGTTTTTCGTGAAATCACTCAGCATGGCAGTCAAAATAAAAGATTCCAACGCTCTGCAGAATGAGCTGAAAAACGATTACTTCATCACAAAAGAGCTGTCTGATCTGTCTGGTGAGATCGCGCTGAGATGCGACCGTCTGCTCGCAGTTGCCAACGCTTTTCTGATCGCCGCGAAACATGTCGATTTAAGCAGCGACAATGAGACACACCACCACCCTTCTCATGATTCAGATGGCTATCCACTCACTAGAGTTGATGAAGTACCAAATGCTAAGCAATCCCCAGTAACTTCTGAATAATTGCTGAACATTAATGGCTAATTCCTCAATTAAATATAATTTCGTCGGTAAATATACATCATGGCTGATTCAGAACCTGTTGACACAACTCAACAAGTGCCTTCAAACACTGCAAACGAACCTGTTGAAACGACTCAACAAGTGACTTCAAAAACTCCAACCACAAAGCAGAAAAACCCAAACGTGTGGCTGCCGGCAAAGCTATTGCTGCGAACAACAAACAGGCTCGCGAGGCACAGAAAAAGGCTTGAGCCGAGGCTCAGATCATTATTGCAAATCAAAAGCTTAAAAATGAGACTCCTGCGCTGGCCGCCCACCACCATCTGAAACTCCAGCGACCAAAAGCGTTCTAACAACAACAAAATGGCTGAGTGTCATCAGCATTTTGGTTTCACTGGCGGGCATCTACTATAAACGGGAAGAGATCAAAAGCCTGTTAATCAAAAAAGAGACTCAAGATGTTGATACAACGCCTCCTGCGCCTCCGCCATCACCTGTTGATGTTGCACCAAAAAGAAAAGGAGGCATCTGTCCGATGGATTGAACTTTCTCTTTGTTTTTATATATGGATAAAACAAACATCCAAACAATCTTGCTTCATTTTTTCGCCGTACATAGTGCGTTAGAGTTTTTTTCAAGAATCTGCTTTTCCATCATGAATAGGTTTACACAAGAAGAAGAAGAAGAAATATTTTGGGAGAGGCATCCCTTTGAAGACCCTTCAGAGAAAGCCGACGACCTTTGTGAAATTGGTTACACTTTTCAAAAAAATGAGATCATTTACAAAAAAATATCTGAAAAGAAGTGGTTTGCAGAAATATTAATCCCTGATGACGACCAGTTTGAGATAGACCACGAGTCTGAGATAGAAAATGACATTTACCAAAAAATTGGTGAAAAGGCTTGGACAATTGAGAGGTGTGACTAACCAATTGAATTTTTCATCCACACTGATATACAATGCCAAAAGTTGACATCCCTCTTGCCTTAATCAAAACTGCTGAGGTGAGTGGAATAGGTTTGGTCTGGATAAACTTCACATTGAAGGCTTTCAAAATGGCCTGGCACATCATTTCAACTTCGCCAGAAGATTTGAAACCTATCACAAAAGAAATTGTCATGTGTGAAAAATGTCAAGAACATTTCATTGATGATGGAGAAGAATTAAAATTCGGAAAGTTCTTATGCGAGTCTTGCCGAGAATATGAATTGAAAAAATAATTTTTTGATATATTACAATGACTTTTGGAGAAGGCATTAAAACATTGGTAGCATTTTCAGCCGCTGGATTTGTCTTTGTTGTACTAAATACGATTGCGTGAATGGTAGTTCATTATGATGATGACATCGAAGAATTAAATGATGACATCAAAGAATTAAATTCGCGGCTTAGACGTTGCGAAGAAAAAATTAGTGAAACCGAAAATCATGAATTGAAAAAATGATTTCAAAAATATATCAACATGTCTGACATCTCGCTCGCTGACAACAAGCTCGTGAAAACAATCTTGGACACCGCAACTCTGACTGGATTGCCGCTGGCATCGGCTGGATTGCAAGAAAGGTCGCGAAAGAGAACTTCACTGCTGACCCTAGCACCAATGCCATGAACTATGCCAAGTTCACCGCTGTAATGGCTGGCAGCATCCCGCTGTAAAACTATCTCCAGGGTCAAAAGATTCTTCCTGATTACGTTTAAAGATATAATCTTTTTTATAAATGGCTAGCATCGCGATAATGATCGGTGGCGCAATTATCAATTCAGCAGCTTTCACTGGCGGCAACTATCTTGCACAATATTTGAGTGGCGGCAGAAAGGCTGCATTAGCAGAAAAAACGCGTCATGACAAAGCCCTCGAAAAATATCAAGAAGATATGGCAAATAACACGCGCGAGCGCACGCAGCTTGACTGGATTGAAACCAACGGAGAAATCAAAGATCAGGTGAAGCAGAACTTCACGAACACTGATTATGCGTTCAAGCTCTACAACCAGGCGCACCCAGATTATAAATTGATGACGCCTAAAAAGCCGAATTTCTCGGACTATTATCAGCCAAGCGAGCAGCAAAAACAAGGCGAGCTTCTTTTTGTTGGTGGTAGTGCAGTCGCGCTTGGTTACGCGGCTTTTCGTTTCCTTTAAACTTTTTTTTTGGCATATTAATAAATGGATTCCAAGCTTGCCAAAATATACTACAGCCCCCAGGGCTACTGGAAAGGGGTTTCTGCAATCAAAAAATTATCAGAAGCTGCAAAAGTGCCTGAAAATGTTGTCAAGCAGTGGCTCTTCAAGCAGGCTCTCTGGCAGATCTATCTTCCTGCGCTGCGAAATGTTCCTCGCCCAAAATTTGATGTGGCAACGCCCAACTCGGTCCATCAGGCGGACCTTCTTTTTCTTCCCCATGACAAGCTTCCTCGTGGAAGAAAGATCTTCAAATATGCATTGACTGTTGTCGATGTCGCCAGCCGTTACAAAGAAGTTGAGCCATTGACCTCAAAAGACTCTGCTGAGGTTGCAAAAGCTTTTCAGTCAATTTACCGACGCAGTCCTTTGACTTGGCCTCAGATGCTGCAAGTTGACCCTGGCCGCGAGTTCATGGGCAGCGTGACCCAAGAAATGGAAAAACACGAAACATACATTCGCCGCGCCCGCACTGAAATTCACAGAGACCAAGCTATTGTAGAGCATTTCAACCGCACGCTTTCAGAGCGCCTGTTTGGCCATCAGTATGCCGTGGAAATGCTTTTGCCTGAGGGCGTGCGGTCAACTGCATGGGCCAAAAGGCTCCCCGATGTTGTCAGCGCCCTTAACAATGAGGTGACCAGCCTTACTGGTAAAAAGCCTGCGGTTGCAATCAAAGAGAAAGCGGTTGCTTCAAAACCGTCAACAAAATATTCCAGGCCTGTTGGATTGAAAGAAAAAAAAATACCCCCTCTTGTCGATGTCAGATATTTGTATCAGCCTGGCGAACTTGAAGGCAGTACCAAAAGAGCTACAGACCCTATCTGGTCTTTGAAAGTCTACCAAGTTGTTAAAAATACCACCAGGCCTAATGAGCCGGTTGTCTATTATTTGTCTGACGGGCCCAAGCGCGGCTTTGTTCGTAAAGAGCTGTTGGTTGTGCCGCCTAATACACAGCTTCTGCCTGCCTGATTGCTCTGTGCCCATATACTAACGTGTGCACGCCGTCATCTGCTATCCAGTGCTTCGTATCAAACGGTGATATCGAGATCTTGTTCATACACATACGTACATCTCGTGCCCTCACTCCTCAAGATTTTCATTTTGTGCATATATTGTTTCCCCTTGATTAGGGCTTCTTTGTAATGCTCATGGGTTATCTCTTTTTCAATCACATTCTTTTTTACCCCCTTAGCTTTCCTTATATTTTTTTTGCCCCCTTTCAGCACCGAGTACATCTTCGGCCTCACCGCCACTACTTCCTCTATCGCTAAACCTCCGCACTCGTCTTTCATCTTGCCTAATACTTTTTTGTTGATGGGGCTGAATAGCTGGTGGTCTTTCCGGTAGTTGCTGGTGTCGTACAGTCTCCAATCTTCTCTCATGTCGCTGTAGACATCATCAGTCTGGATGTCTAAGATCAGGCTGTCCGTGTCTGTGTATATCAGCTCGAACTTCGGCCCGTATCTAGCTTTCAAGTGGTTGTAGTAGAAGTCATACATCAAGATCTTGCTGTTCTCATGCCTGTGTACACGGGTTTGTTCAGCATCAGCCTGGTTTTGTTCATGTGAATTCCTGCCATGTCGTTTCCAAAGATAGTGTGCCTGTTATAATTGGGGCTAGACACCAGCTTGCGGATCTTGTCATTTTCCCAGCCTCTGACTATCTTCACATCCACGCGGTTTTGAAGATTCTCCATCGTTTTGCCAAACACCGAGTTGTTCATCAGCTTGTAGAAGTCTGTCTCAAAGTCACTTTTTGCCTGCTTGCGAAACTCTGTGTTCATTCTGATGTACGGTTCCATCCAGGGCTCTTGATCAAACTCTATCACTCGTTGAACCCTTTTCAGGCGCATTCTCTGACTGAGATAGAACTGCAGGTTCTTGTAATGGAGCACATACTTTTCTTTGTCCTCTCTCGTCAGCACCACCTTCTCTGTGTTTGGCATGTCGATTTGCCGTTCATTCATCATTTGCTTTTGGTATTCAGACATCTGATCTATCTTTATTGCTTTCTTTTCTGGCGCAAGCGGGTAGTCGTTATGAATGTTGTGCAGCTCTTGAGGATATTCTAAGTCGACTTCCAAAATCAAGCCCTTTTTTGAGTCTGGCTTCATCTTCATGATCTGCTCTTCCGTGGGCATTACGCGCTTCCAGTGAAAGCCTTTCTTCGGCAAAGGCAAACTCATTGCCCATCCGTAGAGGTTGCTTCCATCCAGATAAGTGATGTAATTTGTTGGTTTTTCTGGGTTGTAACCTTTGACCAGCGGGTTGTTCGCCTTTGCGTAGCGCTTGCTAACCATAGATATGCCGCCTCTCATCCCTCTCTTGATAAACAGATGCATGTCCAAATCTGTCAGCAGTTCTAGCTCTACTCCCGTCTTCTTCAAGAGCATGTCCCAACTCAGTCCTGGAGCGCTGTAGTAATGCGCCGGGTCTAGCCTGTATTTCTCCTGGCAAACCTTTCTAAAATTCTCAAATACGTCGGCTAGCAGCATCACGTCTGTGGCAACGTATAAATCATGATAGTCGCCAATCGTCTTACATCCAAATTCATTCCAAACTTCTTGCGCATGAGAGTAATCTTCGTCTGTTATGCCACATCTTGACAGGCTAGAATAAAACTCATTTTTTTGTGGCAATCTAGTTTCATCAAACCTTTCAAACGAGTCGAGGTATTCGTACGGGTAGATGCCTTTCTTTAAGAGCAGCTGCTGCTTTCTTGGATCTTGAATCGTTTTCCTTATTATTGGAAACTTGTCGCTTCCTTTCACCAGCTTGTCAAGGCTGCTCAGCAGAAAATTCAGACTGTGGATAAATCTCAGATTTCCAAGTGAGAATATGTATTTTTCGGTGTTTGTTGGGATGCATTTTATTTCTCCTTGAACCCTGGCCATTGCCTGCATCAGCAAGTGGCCATCATAACCTTTAAAGTTGTGAAAAATAACCGGTATTGGTGCCGTTCTCGGGTTTAGTTTCAGCTTGAAGTTGCACTCATTATGCGCTGCCCCGCGATATCTTCCCGTCATGTGGTTGTGGTCTCTCACTGAATCTTTGAAGTTTGGCGCAAGCAGCGGATCCACGCAGAACAGACATGTCTCTTGGTTGTTCGAAATCTTTTGATCGATTTCATCTTTCGGCTTTCTCCTGTCGTACGGAACATACCTGTTTCTCACGGTCTGGTGGTAGCATTTGCGGTGGGCTTGGCCGCAGTATTTTTCTGAATCAGGATCATAAACTGCCATTGAATCACAATAAAGGTCTTTTACGAGGCTTTTGTTGCAGATGTGGCATTCTGTTGCATTCCTGTGTTTTTGCCAGTCTTCATTTGTCATAACAAGAGGCCTTTTGTTCTCCATATCTTCACGCATTTCTCTTTCATGGTTCTGAGAAATACATAAACCGTGTCTTCTCCTCTGTATGTAAAAGGCCCGTAAGTTTTTCCATCACTTCTCACTACCAAATAAGAAAAGCTGCATGGATCATGCTTCTCTGTTTTTACTGTAAAGCTTTGTTTGTTTTTGGGCTCGCAAGTGTTTATCTTTCTCAAAATACGTTCAAAGTCTGCGTAAACAATGTATGGGACTTTCATCTGTTTGTGATAGTTCGTAAAAGTCATCTTGTTTTGCTCCTCTTTTGGCATCTCTGTTCTGGTTGGGCTTTTCAGCAGGCCTTTGCACTCAAGTTTGTGCCTTTCAAGAAGATCTTTACGTGTATAGCCGTGCAGGCATCTTTTGCAGAAATGTTTGCTGTTGCGGTCCTTGTTTTGGTCAAACAATAGTGCTGTGAGCTTTTTCACATAGCTGTAGTGCATGTTTTCGCCTTGCTTTGTCAACATTAAGTTTTTTCTGGGAATTTCGCCGCCTTTTTTGCTCAGCCTGTGAACGATGACTTCTTCTTTCTCCCATCCAAACACGTTAATCGCCAGCTGCGGATTCTGCCTCTCTAGCCTGCCAATCTGTGAAACAGGTGTTGGAAAATCAATGCCTCTGAAATCCAAGCCATCTTCTGTTGGGTAGCTTGAGGTTGTATTAGGATTTAAACCACGTGGCGCAGGAAATAATGCGGCACGAAGTGCCCATTTCAGGCAATAGTCATCTCTGTTTTTGATGTTTATTATTGCTTTCTTTGCTTGTAGCTTTTTCGGCAGCACCATATAGCTTCCGCCTCGCAGTGGTTGATATTGCGCCACGTTAATGAAGGCTTCCAAAATTTCATCAAGAACCCAACCTGATCCTCTTTGAGACCACGCCTCTATCTCCCCTTTTACTTCATCGATAAATAGATTTAACAAATGATTCAATGTATCTATGTTATGCTCATTCAAGATTACTGGCCGCATTCGATTAAATTAATGTTGCATGTGTTGTACTTCATCATTTCGATTCATTGAAAAACTTAAAAGAAGACTAAATTGTAACTTTATGCTCCTCAAAGTTCGAACCTCATGTTCGCAAACGTCGATAAATGTATTTTTTGTTTTTTGGAAAAATTTCAGTAGGTCTCTGTTACCTCCTGGAACTATCATTTTCCATACACGAAGCCAGTCATTAAAATTGTTTCTTACGATCTCAAAATCCAGCTGTCTCTTTGGTCTGATTGGTAAAATACGCCGTTGTTGGTCTTCTCGCAAAATCGGTCCATAAAACATTTCAAGAACATCTCTCGAAAAGTGCGCAGCAGCCATTGTTTCTATACAGACAGCATATTTCTTCAATAGAAAAATATTCTGTAACAAAAAATAATTCTGGGTCACTTCTAAGTATACACACATATATGACCAGGCATTCTGTGACAAATTTTTTTGACACATTTTCACGCGGTGAGTAAAACGAGCCGCGTGAAAATGTGTCACGGAATTTTTGTCACAAAACCCTCATCATCCACTTGTAGTTATTATTTTCATGATTACAGTTTCATTACACTAGTAAATTCTTTCAGCTTTGCACTGTCATGCAATACTGGCTCAGTTTGTAATACGAAGCCTAGCTCTTAAGCTTTTGTTGAATTCATGCTTCATGTAGCATTCACTATTTTTGTAGTTTCTGTCATGCAATTTCCTGTTTCTCAAGAACGCCTGCGTAGGAGGCTAGTACCTTGTTTGTTTTCTATTTTTGTACCGAGTTATAACCGCCTGTAAGCTATTTCTTACTGTTCCTAGTGTTATCATGATTTCTTTTTTGTAATATATTATTAAGCTTGTTATATCATTTAGCTCAGTATTGTAGCTTTGTTCTCTTATTTATTATTTTAGTGTTACTAGTTCCCGTTTTGTTTTTTCGTACTGTTGCATTCATTTGCTGTGCAATAAACTTGTAAATCTTTCCTCGGATCTATTGTTCTTGCGTCGACCCGTCTTGGTCGTCTTTCAATTACACCAACTATATTATTACGATCGCTCTTATTTGTCACATAGTGAAAGTGAACAGTACAAGTTGCGTGATTCAAGGTTACATTCTTTGCATAGCGTGGGTCTGGCGTTATTTGTAATCTGAGAGGTCTTTTTATATCTAAGGAAAAAATACTTGACCTTTTCAAAAGAATATAAATTTACAAATGTTAAAAGGGTTTTTTACGAGCGCTGGTTTTATTTTTTTCCCGAGAAAACTCCGCCATTACTTCTGACGAAGTAAGCACGATCTGATTTATCACCGTCAGCGCAAAGTGAACAAAAAAAAAGTTTGAGATTACAAATTAAATCATCTCCTGTTTTGCACGCAAAACGAAAATACAGCTTAACTCTGGATAATTTCAGCTGTAGTAGCCAGCAACTGGTCCCAAATTACGTTCTTTATCTTTGCATATGTCCTAACGTCAAGTATCCGAGGGAATTTGGCCCAATTTTGACCAAATAAACATTTTTCCCTTCCGCAACCATTTCCTTCATGAATAGTTTATTCGCTAACTTGACAAAAATATCCTGAGGGAGGATATGACAAAAAGGGCTGAGAAATGGCCTGTAATTGGCTAAGGATGACATCATCCGGTGACGACATTTGGCCGAGCGAGTGGGAGTTCGGGTCTGCTCACCGACAAAACTAAAAAAAACAAGAAGTTTAAAAAAACTTAAAAACTATTTTGCGCTCACAAAAGCACCCTTAATGCCGTTGCCAAAGCAACTCTCTCGGCTCCAGTCTCTTTCTGTCCAAAAAACAATATCCCCATTGGCAACCCCTTAAATGCGACAAAGGGTGCTACTTAGAACAGACAGCTCCCATATTGTCTTAACTCCCATCAACAGATTGTGTAGGGTAGATGGTTCCTGGTTTCAGACAAAAACTGGGAATTTAAGTTTTTATTAAGACAGCACCAGTGGCCAAACTGTTGGCATGGCAACAGCATTAAGGGTGTCATTTTGTTTCTTTTGTGATGCACATTTATGGTGCCAAGTTTCAAGAACACTGCCTTAATATTTCTAGAGATATTGTTTATTCAGTATTTTACCATTTTTAGTTGCACACGAAATACGTCATCGCTGATCTAATTTGCATAATAGAAAAAATATATCTCTGAAATGAAAAAAGATATTTCAAAAAGAAAAACGCCATTCTCTTGTATTTTGAAAGGCCTTTCAAATAAGCTGAAAAAAATTTTCATGTCATATGCACTTTAATGGTTAGCTTCTTTATAGCGTTCGGGTTTTCGATATGCTACTTAAATCAAACAATTACTGGCTGCGAATCCTCGGCGGCCTAGTGGTTAGGGTGGAAGACTGCCGGTGCGGAACTCCGAGTTCAAATCGATCTCGTCACAATGCATTTTTTCTTTAAAATTGAAGAGACTTGCACTTTGACAACATTTGTTGAGCAGAAACTAAGTCTCTGTGTCAAGAAACTTAAAAATTTCATGTGAGTGTACGTGAATAGGGAGAGGGCGGTTTGAGATATGGAAACAAGTCTTTTCCTTTAAAACTCATTTCATTCGCATTTTCGCGGGAAAAATTAAAACCACAGCGCCCGTCAAGAAACCTTTTTTTTTCCACTACAAACTCATATCGGAACATATGTAAATTTATATTCGTTTGAAAAGTCGATGAAATGACCTTTTCGAGTAGTGTTCGCTTCTGAGTAAAGAAAAATATCCGATTGCACAATCGGGTTAAACGCACGCTATGAAAAGAAAGTAATCCGAAATGCTGACTTCGCAGCGATATAAAACTTCTCCGTTAGAAGCTACCAAATATCGGCAAAAGCAAAATGTATTTCTTAACATTCCAGCTTCATCGTGTTAATATTTCAGCGAAATCGAACAACACCAGCACTAATTAGGTTTTTTTCTCACCCATCCTTCAATATTTGTGAGCTGAAGGAAGCGACGGTCGCTCATAGCAACCGAAAAACTTTACATTACGCGACGCGACGATTTGGTCAATAAAATCTAGAATTATGACCTAGAGGCTGAAAGTTGAATGGGAACATCTTTTTCGAACTATTCTTAAGGTATCAGCCAGGGTTAAAAAAGGCGAATTTTCGAAATTTTTGATTTCGAGACGTTCAGATAAACCTTTTCAAGAGCTTTCTTTAAAAAAAAATCCACAAAAAATATTCTTTCAGTGCAAAGTTATTGGACGTTAAAGTTTACTACACATTAATTGTTTTAATTACCCATTGACAAGTCCCGTCAATCTGGAGTAACTTGTCACGAAACAAATCACAAGGTATAGTGGTGTCATTTTATCACGCAATGCATGCCGCAAGATTGGTTCAAATGCCTTCGCAAAAAAGAGGGGTCGTGTCCATTTTTGTCTGCAACGGCAAGGCGGAAGAAGCCGAAAAAAATCGTTAAGCTCGGATTGGGCTGAAAACGAAACCGGTCCATCGCACTAAACTAATTTTGGATTTCCTAATTTTGGATAATCCTGTTGCGGGTAAGATCAGTAAGGTGCCGCAAAAAAATTTTTTTTCTTGTTTTCTCGGAACGAAAATTTCGGAAAGTCAAGCGTACGTTTTCAACTCCAAGTCGGCAGCCCCTGAACCGATTTAGCTGAAATTTGGCCAGCTTATTGTCAGATAGTTTTCCTCCAAAATCATGTCGGCGATTTTTGTTTTCTTTTTCCGTTTTTGAATAATCGTCATTTTTTCAAAGGAAGTGTTGAGGATTTGCCCCCTCTGACTTTATCCTAGTGCCACAAAAGAACAAATGCACGTGTCAAATATCTGAGACACGATTTTTCAGTTGAATGTGTCAAGAAGCAAATGCAATGTCTATCGTTCTCTTCCGGTCATTCTTAGTGGGACCGGAGGTGAATTTACATAGACATATGCCTTCGCAAAAAACGTCTCAATTACGCTCTCTCTTACGATTTTGAGATTTTTAAAGGAATGAGCCATAATTTGGAACTATTAAGCTTTCAGAAAATGTATGGTTTGCTGGGGTTTATAAGAAAAATGAAAGCGCTACAGTGATCTGCGCGCGGACGGTCCTGAAGGGTGGCTGATACCTGAAGTGATTTAGACGAAAAAATGATCTCGGCGGGCTACGAACGACACAAAAACGAAAACAAAAACAAGCTTACCTGATAAGGCGATAATTTATTCAATTTCAACCTTGTGGTGTTTCACACGCAAAACGAAAATACAGCTTAACTCTAGATAATTTCAGCCTTAATAGCCAGCAATTGGTCCAAAATTACTTTCTTTATCCTTGCAGATGTCCTGGCGTCTATCCCCGAGATTTTCTAGGCCAAGTTTTGACCAAACATTCCCTGCGAAAGCACTCTATTTTGTCGATAGAATATTTAATTCGCTAACTTGACAAAAGTCTCCTGAGGGGGGGATATGACGAAAACACCCGAGAAATGGCCTGTAATTGGCTGATAATGACATCATCCGCTGAGGTTTGGGATTAGTAACCGACAAAACTAGAAAAAAAGAGCAAGAAACCTCCCAGCCTCCGGCTGCGCGGTTTAAAAATAAATCGCGAGCCGAGCAAAAACCACTCGGCCTACGGCTGCGCGGTTAATAAACCGAAGGCAGAGCAAGAAACCACCCAGCCTACTGCTGTGCAGTTTAATGACATCATCCGCGGAGGTTTGGGATTAGTAACCGACAAAACTAAAAAAACAAGAAGTTTAAAAAAAAATTAAAACCGCGCTCTTTTAACTCTTTTGAACTCACAAAAACATAACGTAATATTTAGAAACAACGTTTTGCGAGAAAACTTACCCGGAAACAATTTGAAAGATTGGAAACAATAGAGATTGCGTGATTCAAAGTTGGCTTAGTACGTGGGTTGTAAGAGATTTTCGCATTCTTTGCATAGCGTGGTTGCGTGATTTGTAATTGGAGACTTTGTTTCCTAGCTCGAAGGAGAAAAGGTCTCACAATTGACCTTTCAAACGAATACATATTTGCATATGTTCAAAGCCAAGGTTATATTTTTTTCCCAGAAAACTCCGCCATTGCTTCTGGCAAAGTAAACACATCTTATTTATCACCGTAAGGGCATTCCAGTAAACACGATCTTATCTATCACCAACAGCGGAGTCCATGGCTGACGACAGACGTAATACCTTCTTTAGTGCATTGAATATTCCCTTCAAAAGTGAACATGCAAGCAAAACGAAAATACAGCCTAACTCTGGCTAATTTCAGCCTTAGTAGCCAGCAACTGGTCATAAGTTACATTCTTTATCCTTGCAAATCCCTTGACGTGCATCTCCGAAGGATTTTGGCCCAATTTTGACCAAATAAACCCTCCCCAACTAACCGCAAGTTTATTTAACTCGCTAAGTAGGCAAAACTCTCTTGAGCGGAGGTATGAAGAAAAGAGCTGAGAAAGGGCCTGTAATCGGCTGATGATGACATCATCCGCGGAAGGTTTGGGATTTGTAACCGACAAAACTAAAAAAAAACCCGAAGGCAGAACATGACCCACCTAGCCTACGGCTGCGCAATTAAAAAAACCGAAGGCAGAGCAAGAAACCGCCCAGCCTCCGGCTACGCGGTTTAAAGCAAAAAAATAATAAACCGCGAGCTGAGCGAGAACCGCTCGGCCTACGGCCGCTCGATTAAAAATAAAAAAAAAATAAACCGAAGGTGAACATGACCCTCCCAGCCTACGGCTGCGCGGTTAACAGGAACCGCAGCGCGGCTGTAACCACGCTTTAAAAATCACGGTGACTCGCACTGTCCGACTCCGAGCAATGTGAAATACAAAGGAAAAGACGTAAGAGAAGACTAACTTCGTCGCACAATAGATGGTGTGCTTATAACTCCGAACTCCTATGAAAGCTAAAACCACCAAGTGCATTAGGATATCTTATTACGGCTAATTTTAGAACTCTTAGGGCTTCCCCCTGCAAGTTCTGGCAAGTTCTTGTTTACCTCGTCTACCTCAGCAAATACTTAATTTTCTTCAAATCTCTTCACTGACTTCCATGAAAAAGCCCAAGAATTCACTTGAATTACCTAATCCCACAAGAAATACTCGCAAATTAACAAATAAGTTAATAACCGATACTTCTGGCCAAATAAACTTGCAAAGCAGGATATTATTTGTCACGTAGCGAAAGTGAAACCTGCAACGTCAGCGCATTATGTGGCTGACGTAATATCTTTTTAGGGTAGGTAATATTCCCTTGAATACAACGCTTCGATAAAGCCAAAAAATGTATTTC
Source organism: Platygyra sinensis (assembly GCA_019787425.1). NCBI lineage: Eukaryota > Metazoa > Cnidaria > Anthozoa > Scleractinia > Merulinidae > Platygyra > Platygyra sinensis. The sequence continues at coordinate 41,539 of JAHPZR010025514.1, forward strand.
ACACACAATAAAGAATTTAGTTGTTTTCTCTGCACTACAGTCACAACAAAATGCACATTGCAAAGCAGTCCGCGATGATTCATTGATTACCGTAGACACCATATCACTTTATCAAAACAAACTGTAGCATTGCACCATCGCTTATCTCTATGATCACGTAATGGTAAATAATAACCAGAACATCTACCTTCACATTTCTTGTCTGCAAGCAGTCCTTGTTGATTCACTGATGACTATATACACACGATCACCTGATTAATCTGTAGCACAACAACTGACAACAACGACTACACACGAACTGCTTAAGCCTCTTATTGCATCATCACTTGGAAACCCCTTGTAGTCATTGTGAAATTTCCGATTGCACCATCAGCCGTAGCTGTGGTGAAATCTCCGATGACGTAATGGTCTTAATTTGGAACTTTCTTTAGGATATGTCTGGGCATAAACGATGCGAACAATCCGATAGAAAAGCTATAAACAACAGCTTTCTCTGTTCAAAGTCACGATCAAATTTAATTGGTTGTCTCCACAAGAAAGGGGCTAGCAAAGAAGTCACGCTGTCCACGCCTATTTTTAGTACGGTGGTTATTATCCGACTAATGACGTAATCCTTGCACGTTCTGACACGTTCTTTGCTTCGAATCGAACGCTTCGATCAAACCAAAAGAAAATACATTTTGCACACAATAAAGTGAACAATATCTGTAACATTTTCGTGTATTAATGTTTCAAAAGCTTTTGGCGGTTAAACGTTACAGGTTTCGTGATTCAAAGTCCAGACCGAGCGGAGGTCTGCGTCGGGTCACCGACAAAACTAAAAACAACAAGACGATTTTGTAAATCGTGTAACCGCGCTTTAAAATTAACTTGTTTCATCTTAGCACTATGTGTGGCACAGGCGGCCTAAGTTCTCGTTGTGAGGAATTATTCTGCGAACGTTCAGCTTGTGAAACGTGACATTTAATCTTTATGCAAACGTTCAGCTCGTGAAACGTGACATAGTTACCGCCGTCGTCTACTGTTACACAAACTGTGTTATTGCAACATCGCTCTTAGCAGCTGTGAAATCTACGATTACGTAATAGTCTCGTTTGGGACATGCCTATGAATGATAGAAAAGGAAACGAGTATCACGCTATTAATAACCCTATTGATAAACAGCTTTCTTCCTTAAAAGTCAAAATATATTTTTTTGTGCTATGAGTAAAGGAAAAGCAAAGTAGTCAAGGTAGTTGCACAATCCGAAGTTTACGCTATCCACAGCTAATTTTAGAACGCTCAGGGTTTTCCCCCTGCAAGTTCTGGCAAGTTCTTGTTTACCTCAGCAAATACTAAATTTTCCTTCAAATCTCTTCACTCACTACGATAAGCCTAAGAATTCACTTGAATTGCCTAATCCCACAAGAAATATTCGCAAATGTTAAAATAAACTAATGACCAATACTCCTGGTGATATCAACTAACAAAGCAAGCAGGATATTATTTGTCACTTAGCGAAAGTGAAACCTGCAACATCAGCGCATTATGTGGCTGACGTAATACCTTTTTTAGCGTAGGTAATATTCCCTTCGAATCCAACGCTTTGATAAAGCCAGAAAAATGTATTTCACACACAGTAAAGAAAACATAATCAGCTGAACATCTACCTTCACGTTTCTTGTCTGCAAGCAGTCCTTGTTGATTCACTGATGACTATAGACACGCAATCAACTGATCAATCTGTAGCACAACAACTGACAACGACTACACACGAGCTGTTTACCCCTTGTAGCCGATTGCACCATAAGCAATCTCGTGAAACGTGACATAGTTACCGCCGTCATCTATTGTTACGTAACGACCGAAGTTCGTTACGCGAAACGTGACTCTCGCTGCCTTTCACTCTCAGGGTTTTCCCCCTGCAAGTCCTGACAAGTTTTTGTTTACCTCAGCAAATTAAATACTTAATACTTCTCTTCACTCACTTCGATGAGTCCAAGAATTCACTTGAATTGGCTAATCCCACAAGGAACATTCGCAAATGTTCAATAAATTAATGACCAATACTTTTGGTGAAATAAGTTTGCAAAGTAAGCAGGATATTTTTTGTCACGTAGCGAAAGTGAAACCTACAACGTCAGCGCATATTATCTGGCTGACGTAATACCTTTTTTAGCGTACGTAATATTCCCTTCGAATCCAACGCTTCGATAAAGCCAGAAACTGAAATGTATTTCACACACAGTAAAGAAAAAATAATTACCCGAACATCTACCTTCACGTTTCTTGTCTGCAAGCAGTCGTTGTTGATTCACTGATGACTATAGACACGCAATCAACTGATCAATCTGTAGCACAACAACTGACAACAACAACTACACACGAACTGTCTAAGCCTGTTATTGCATAATCACTTGGATATCCCTTGAAATCGATTGCACCATCATGTGAAATCTTCGATGACGTAATGGTCTTAATCTGGAATTTTTTCCAAGATATGTCTGGGCATGAACGGTACGAACAATTCGACACCACGGCTATAAACAACAGCTTTGTCTCTTTAAAATCACGATTAAATTTAATCGGTTTTCTTTACGAGTAAGAAGCTGGCAAAATAGTCACGCGAGCCATATAATTCAAGAGTTACGCTGTCCACGGCTATTTTTAATACGATGGTTATTTCCCTACCAATGACGTAATCCTTGCACGTTCTGACACGTTCTTTTGCTTTCACCGATGTAGGATATAATATCGGTCAACTTAAAACGCTTCTCGGTTGTATTAATCGACATCGATAACATTGTGTATTTTGAACTGGTTTATTGTTAAAACCAACGGTGGTAACATAATAAGAACGTGCTATTCCGAGACACGAGGTGACCATTTGATAATTGAATTAGTAATTGTTTATCGATGATATGAAAATTTGCCTCTTGAATGAAACAAAATCATTCCTCTTCCACTTTTTTCATAAGCCAATAACAATATTTCATCTTTCTCTAGCAGGAAATGAGCGAGAATATCTTCATTTGTATGTTTTTTTTGAAAAAACAAGGGTATCATGTTACAAACTTTGCGAGGAAAACAAAAGTATCAAGTTACAAATGTTGACGTTGAGAAAATAAAATTATCACGTTTGCTAGTTTAACGTATTAATGAATTTAAAATGAACGAAATTCGACGTAAAACACCAGAGTAAAATTTAAAATCGTCTTGACAAACAATAATTGTAAGTTATTTTTGAGCTTTGAACTAACAGGTTACATATAGGCAGCGGATGACTCAAAAAGTACTGACAATCCTGCATAATACTCTGCACTATCTGAGATTGTCTCACTAGTTAGCGTACGTAATATTCCCTTCAAATCCAACGCTTCGATGAAGCCAGAAAAATGTATTTCACACACAGTAAAGACAAAATAATCAGCCGAACATCTACCTTTACGTTCCTTGTCTACAAGCAGTCCTTGTTGATTCACTGATGACTATAGACACGCAATCAACTGATCAATCTGTAGCACAACGACTGACAACGACTAAACCGTCACGAACTGTTTACTCCCTGTAGCCGATTGCACCATAAGGCGGAAATGTTGCGAAATCTTCGATGACGCAATGGTCTTAATCAGGAACTTTTTCTAAGATGTGTTTGCGTATGAACGGTACGAACAATTCGACACCACGGCTATAAACAACAGCTTTCTCTCTTCATAGTTACGATTAAATTAAGTCGGTTTTCTTTACGAGTAAGAAGCTAGCGAAGTAGTCACGCAAGTCACATAATTCAAGAGTTAAGCTGTCCACGGCTATTTTTAGTGCGTTGGTTATTTCCCTACCAATGACGTAATCCTTGCACGTTCTGACACGTTCTTTTGCTTCGAATCGAACGCTTCGATAAAACAAAAGAAAACATTTTTCACACACAATAAAGAACACAATACGTGTAACATTTTCGTGTACTGATGTTTCAAAAGCTTTTGGCGAATAAACAGTACAGGTTGCGTGATTCAAAGTCCCGACCAAGACTTGGCCGAGTGGAGGTCTTGGTCTGGTCACCGACAAAACTAAAAAAAACAAGAAGATCTTTTAGATCTTATAACCGCGCTTTCAAAGATTTAACTTTTGTCGTAGCACTACATTTGCAACGTAGTGCACATTCCAACGTAGACTGCGAGTAGTCTCTCTTTTGCTCGAAAATCCGTGGGGAAGAACGCAAATCAGGTGAACGTGCGAGTGTGACATACGAGCGGGACTGTCTACGAGCGGCGAGTGGCAAAGCTGCAAGCAGTGATTAGCGTGTGCGTTACGTATTTTTATTGAAATTTTTATTCTAACGGTTTTCTTTTCACACATTTTTTTCCACTCAGCCCCTGAGGAAGGTTTGTATTGCAAACCGAAATAAAAGGCAATTTTGTTTAAAATAATTTAGTCCACTTATTAAGTTTTGTTTAATTTTGATCATATCCGCCGTTGGGATCAGTGTGCCGTCCATATTTTGTATTCTAAAATTTCTACTGATCCAGGTCTACTAAAGATCCGTCACTCTCATCGGTTTGGTGCTGTGGTTATACAGATTGTAATTCCATTAAGAGACTACCCTTGGTCAAGGGGAACGAAGACCCTGGGAACAAAGAAGTTTACACCCGTTTTCAGTGTTACGTGCATAGGCGACACTTTTTGACCATCTAATGATCTTTTTCAAAAGCATATCACCTAGTCTGGGTGATATGCTTCTGTTTTTTTACGATAACTGTAGAAATTTCCGTGCACTCATTGGCTGATCTTAATTGTTAATAAGCGGACAAACACATGAATTTATAATTTATGCGATGCATAAATGAGCGAGATTGGACAATTTGACAATTTGTTATCGTAAAAAACAAATTGTTGTCAGTTTTTAATGCGTCTGTCCTGTTATTGACAAAGTAGTCTGCGGATCCACTCGGCTCTCGCCTAGGGGATCCACAGCTACTTTGACAATGTTGTGACGAAATTTATTATCAATAACAGGACAGATGCATGAAAAACTGACGTCAATTTGTAATTCCATAAGCAATCTCTCGACATGCTATGTAACGAGCCGCAAGATTACGAACAACAAAACACGAGGCTTAAATCAGAACTCAATGAATATATATATTCATTGAGTTCTGATTTAAGCCTCTTCTGGGGTGCCCTTTCGGGGGCGTTAAACTTTTTTCCTTTTCTTCCTCTTTAAACTTCCTAAAGTTTCAATTAAATCATGTTTACCCCCTGCCTTAAAGGCTGATAATTTTGAATATTCTTGACGTTTCAATCAAGTTTTTAGTGCCAGATATATTCATCTAATATGGATACAAGTTAAAATGTGTGTTAACATGTTTATCTAAAGAAAAAAATGAAAAATAATTGAAGCAAAGTGTTTGTCGCTCTCTGCTCCCCCTACTCCCCTCGGGGACTAGAGTTTCTGCAGGATCCCACCCTCCCTGGTCCACCTGTGCGAGGAGCCTCCAACACGGTTTTGATGCGACTAATTTTAAATAAGAGGTGAAAAGCTCTCTTTTGGGGGGCATTTCTTAGACTCACACAAGGTATAGCTATGTTTTGGCGCCAAGCTTATTTTCGTCCTGCGATACTATGTAATATTGCTGTTTTCATTTGTAATCTTGACATACGTGTTAAACTTGTGATTTTCTTCACATCTATTAGCTTGATAGTGTTCGACCGTAAAGAGAGGGTCCTGAAGGGGTAAAAAGGGAGCTGGGATTTGCCTCTTTCGAAGGCTGGTGGGATTTTGAGCTCTGAGACTGGGATTCACGAAACAAAAACAATAGAAAAATGGGAATGGGATTTCAATTTGAGCAATACAGGCTGGGTTTGTGGCATTTTAGCCGGGATATCTCTCCTTGCATACGGCAGCTGCACCCGCAGTACGAGCGGCAGTCAAAAGTTAGCTGTCCTACCGAAACGACACGATAATAAACAATTATTGCATGAGGTT
>JAHPZR010025514.1:50000-57184 GCA_019787425.1 Platygyra sinensis
ATTTTTGGGCATACATTAGCGTTGGATTGAGTAAAATCCTCTGTCTTCATAGATACTTTTAGGGTCCTAACAAGTTCCTGTACATTTTAAGAGAACTCAACATGTTTTGTATCTATGAATATCCTTGAGGTACAGTTCATTGTATAGTGTTCATTATTATGAAATGATGCGTTTTGCCATGTATTCCTTACGTAGGGGTGGCAAATGGTAAATGCGAGAGTTCGCGAGATAGCAAGACAAGCGTTTCCCTTTGCGAGCCTGAGACATTTTAACCTATAAGATTGCGAGACCGAGACTCCAAAGGGTTTTAAGTGCGAGCGCAAGACGTTCAGACTCTTAAATTCGAGCCCCAGATTTAGTTGAGAGCTAGAATGAGTTTGCACAATTTGTTAGCCAGCTTCTTTGAAGTGGCTGGAAATGGAAATTCGATTTTAACACTCTACGTTATGATATCATAGAGGTTTTTTGGCACCAAAACGAATGTTTTGGTAGGTTTTGTAGCTTTTTGTAGAATTCAGACAATTTGGGAGAAGTTAGGATTAAGTTTTTCTTGGATATTTGTAAGTTGCTTCATTGGAATTCAATATCCAGTGACGAGAAGAAGTCATCAATAAAAACAAGTAAATGAACGAATCAGGACTTGGAGACCCTTAGCTTTGCAAAAAATTGAGACTCTGAGACAGCTTTGTATAAAAAAATGAGACTGCGAGACTCACATAAGCACTAAAAGAACAAGACTGCGAGACCCGTGAAATTTGCCTAAAATTTTGCGAGACCCAGAGTTTTTGAAGGACCATTCGCCACTCCTTTAGCTAATGAACGTTGAAGTCTTTTTCAGCTCACAGGCTATTACGCTTCCCCAGTGCACCGCCACAACCATAAATTGTTATTGCCGTCTTCAGAGTAACGTTTTTGATGCCGCTAGTTTGTTTCAAAGTAATCAGTGTGGTGCATCTAAATACACCATGTGAGGATATTTTTTCTGAGTGGCGTTGTGACTACTTCGTATTATGTGATGTTCATTGACAACGTGTTTATGTAGTTCAAGAGGAAAGGTTACTAGGCTTTTTGGCTGCCATAGAACTGTTAGCATAGCTACTGTTTATCAGCTGAAGATAAAATATGATCAGGACAAATTCAGAGTGGGTTTTTTTTGGGTGCATTTGACATGATAAGTTTCCCTTTTGTACATAAACACATTGTGAATGAACATCACATAATGTAAAAAAGTCATGATGCCATACAGGAAAAATGTCGAAATGTACTACATGACTGGTTTGAAACAAACTTGCAGCATCATGAACATTCACAGCTCTGAAGGCAGCAAAAAAAATTTTGTGTATCACGGTCTACTGGTACTTCTAATATGACTTAAATTATACAAATGAACCAGAAGTTTTATTTATGTAGTGGACATCCAAAATTAAGTTATCATACAGGAATAAGCATCTTATTTGAGTGCCTAAGTTGCCACTGTTGGCTTCAAGTTGTTTTTTGAGAACTACTCTACATGGTGACTACATGTATTTTTAAGTTTAACTTTAGTTACTGAATGTGTCACTGTCTTCAGTTGTAGTAGTTGCCTAAGGAGTGAAAAGAGGTTACATTATGGTTGGTCGGACTCAAACAGTAGTTCAGTGTTTCATACTGCATGAAGAAGAGAGTATAAATTTTAGTTACAGACAGGTCGTTAAGGATTGCATTATTTTGTAAAATCTGTTAAACTCAAAACTAAAATATTACTACCGGTATTTTGTTTTAGCATTTTGAAAAAGGAAGTAAAATCTAATATGTACATTTACCTCATCCCAGTAGAGATGGTGTTTTTTTATTCGGTGGTAGAGTCTCTTAATGGCCTATTAAATAGATAGAATACAGTACATGTTTACTGAAGAACTGCAAATGCTAAAGTATTCCTTAATAATATTGTTGCATATTGGAAAACTGAAATAAGCAGCGTGCATTGTTTTTCATGGATTGAAAGTAAATGATGTGTTTACCTTTTTACACTCGCCGGACACAATTTTGTTCCGTAATGGGTCATCTGCTGTAGTCTATAGTATAAGAACATCAAGTTGTTAATTAAAAGTGGTCATTACTTGTTTGAACGAACTTCCAGTCTGATATTAACTACACCGTAGAGTAATAATTGAACTTCAGTTCTGCGTGGCAATTTGTAATTATTGAGATTACATAATGGGAACATCCTTTTTTTTTTAAAAAAATAATAACATTTAAGTATTTACCAAATTGTTTTTATATTTACCGTCTGCCATAAGGGCTCCATGGACTCGAATATATTGCTTATGTTGTTAATGTGATTTGTTGCCCAAGTGTAGTCGGAGGCAACAACGTTATCTGAAAGATAAGTGTTGAGTTATTTATGTAGGTGTTAGTTGCAGTAAACTATAACAGATTATGGCATTTAGTTGGCATATGGGTGTAATGGTATGTATTAGCAATGTTGCAGTTTTGGAAAATGTACAGAAGCTGAAAAATCTCATATGAACTAAGATAATTTTTGCAGTCTTCATTTTCACATCTAATGTTTTTAATATTTTTTTATAAATATTAAAGTTGTTTTTGTGTGGTTGAGTTGAGAACAGTAACTGTTAATTTCTGTATTTATGGCAGGTGCACAATAATTCATTTTGTGTCTGTCACGGTTCTGACTGTATGCCTGAAGTGTAGCCAATATTCTAGTCTAGATTTAGTGCTTAAATTTGTCATTTTGATAGTTGTGTGTTCTTGCTACATGTGCGCATGCAAAATGTTAGATATGAGCTTGAAGGTACTTCATGGTTGCTGAATTACTTTAGTGTAACTAGCTACATGTATTGTTTTGGATAATGCAGTATTAATGTTAAGTTACCTCGTAACACCTTGTGTGAGATGTAATCTATAAAGGACAAATGCAAAGTACAGTTAATTTACTTATTGTCTTGAGTTCATAGTACAGCTAGTCACAAGAAAAGTTATAAATCAGGGCCGGGTTGTTCAAAGCCCGATTAAGCTAACCATGGGTTAGCGAGAATTTTGATTTCAGTTTTATAATTTTTTGGTAAAGTGTTCTGTTTACATTGTTTGCAATTCAATTTTGAGCTGTGTTTATCTCAAACTACACCCAAACATTAGAGGTGAAAAACATTTTTAAACAAGAAAATATAATGCTTCAGTTAACATTTAACCCTGGGTTAACGTTAACCGGCTTTCGAACAACCCGGCCCAGAAGTTATTGTTTTGTAACTGTAAATTTTAATACTTATAATGTCATAGATTGTATACTTACAAGGTTTGGATTTGTGTCTTGCAGTATGCAGCCTTTTGTGGTGACTGTGATGCTTCTCTAAAATAAAGTTAATGTTGATATTAGTAAATCTGAGCTTGCATGTTAGAAGTTTTGATAGCCATACTTCATATATTTGCCGGGAATCTCTTTTAAGTGAAAAGTGATGGATCTTTATTCCCTAGTGCTTGGCAAAGCTGAGCTTATGTTAGACAGTTCTCCTCAAAAGTGAGTTGACAGTCTTGACTAGCTGTATCCTCAAAACTTGATTCTCGCTTCTCAAAGTTCAAGTCTAGAGTATTGGGTATTGAGTCTCTTATAATAGGATTGAGAAACAAGGTGATCTCCAGTATGTAGACTTAAAAAGGTTTTCAAGGAAACGATTAATTTCCCGCTTGTATATCATGTACAATTTAGTGTTTGCATCTACTATTAGCACATGAAATTTAAACCCAAACATTCGATAGTACAATGTTTTTGTGGAGATCTTAGTTCTCTTTAGTTTTTCCTGTGTATTGCCATGATGGTGAAAGACAGACGTTAAAAGTAAAATGGGTGGAAATTGAATTGCACACTCCTGTTTTTCCTATGGCCTAATCAAATTATGATTTTGCTGTAAGTGTATGTTTCAAGCCATGTACACAACTTTATTCAGTTTCATTGAGTTTCTGCAAGTAAATCTAGAAACTGTAAATTTGTGTAACAAAAATTCTGTAGTTGGCAAAACGAAACACTGGACATGGAACAGACTGTGGCTGTGAAGCCTTTTGTAAACCTTTCCAGTTTAGCATCGTAGTTTTAGAGGTCATCCCTCTATGACATTTTAATGGCCTGGCAGGGGTTAGAGTGACAATGGATACTATCTGGAATTATGCAGTGTGTGGTTCGAGGAAATGTCCATATTTCTGCCACAGAAGGGATTGGAAATTCCGTGGGCCGGGAGGAGTCTCGAAAGGCACAGATGTTAAGAAAATGTACGAAGGATAATTGGAATTATCAGAGGGGTGGAGTGGGGGTGTTAGGAAACATCCCTTTAGTGGACGAGATATTGATAATATACAGAACTATACCAGTATACAATTATAGCACTTAGAAGCAAATTGGCAAAATGTATGATTTGATTTTGGTAGATTATATTAGAAAGAATAGATGTACTTACGCTGGCGTGGTACTGTTCCCTGGGTGTCACAATCTAAAACAAGTTCAGTAATTTATGCTGCGGTTACTTGTACTTTCAATTGTAAGTTGTGCAATGTTAAGTCTTAATCCTATATTGACATAAATGAAGGAGGTTAAGGGGAGGAAGGTAAAGATCACACGCAAAAAAGGTTCTATCACAATTTTAAAAAATATAGTTATAGCTCTCCTTTCTACCACTCTTGTAAGCGACCAGCTCCAGTTACGACCACCTTTGCAAAACCCCATTTAAACTGCGACTTAAACTTTCTAATGAAAAGCTCCCGTAAGAGACCGCTGCCGTAAGGGAAAGTTCATTTAATATGACAGGGGGGGATGAAGGTATTGAGGGGAGGCTCTGAAAATTTGTATGCCTTAAACCCAAAAGGCGGGGGGGCTCCTAAAGAATTTAACTGCTAACGAGGGGGGCTACTAAAATTTCAAGCTTCGAGTTTCACTATCTTCATCCCTCCCCCCCTCCCCCCCCCCCCCCCCTACCTTGTCATATTAAATGGACTTTCCCTAAGCGGCCATGACCACTTTTGGGATTACCCAACTGGACTTTTCGTTTGTTTTTAAGCTCTTGTAAGCGACCACTCAGAGTCCTTTACATATAACTCAATTCATTAATGAAACTGCACACTGTGCCAATGGTTATTTTGGTCTAAAAAATTGAACGTAAATTTTTGCCGTGTCTATATCAGATATAAAGACACTCATTAAACAATTATTTCTTTTGTTTTGTCTTTATGAATTATTAATGAATTTCTGAAGCTCTAGTAAGGGACCACCCTGTATTGTTTTACCATGGGGTCGCTTACGAGAGCATATTCTTGTAAGCGACCAGCTCTATTGACAACCAGTTTTTTGAATTCCCGAGGTGGTCACTTATAAGAGCTTCGACTGTATTGGCACTTCATGCTTCATGGAAAATAAAACAATGTATTTTGAAAAATCACAGTTCATGGCTACTGTGGAAATCCCGATTCACGAGGAAAAAAATACCCATTTCACATATTTCACAAGTAATAAAAAGGGCTGATAACAGGTCACAAAAATGCCCATTACCACCTTCAAAAATGTAATGTCACACTTATCTACAACACAGAACCACAACAGATTATCAATCCCTACTGTATTAAGGTGTAAGAATACCAGCATGTATCATTTCTACAGTAATATAAGAAAACACAACAAAAACTTCAACTTATATATCTATTAATTTTTGTGAAAAATTTTGACCTTTTTGTTAAACAGTATGACTTTTGCTTTTTCCGAAGTCTTTCTTTTCTCCTATAGAAAAAAGAGCTAATAAAAAAATAGTTCATTTTAAATACTTGCTCGGTTTTCTGTCTGTTACCTTTCGACATATTCACAGTAAAAAACTGCTATGGACTAATGTACAATAAACTGCAACCAAGTCACCTTCCAGAATTCGCGTTACTCAAATTCTCCACTGTACTGTTCAACAACATGATACGTGAGCTACATATAAACCCTTTCAATTCATACTATTGCGCCATCAACACGTAAACTATTGCACCATCACCATGCAACAACCAACTATTAGTAGGTGTGACCACAAAGCTAACTTTTGATGGCACCATCATTATGCAATCGATACTTAGCTGACTCATATTTCCATAATTAATAATTTTTTACTCATTACCGCAATTTCAAAAGGCGCGAAGTTCTTAGTGGAACTTTTGTGTAAACTCTTCACTTACCCTCACCCCTCCCCCACCCTACCCCACCTCGCTAAACTTCTCGATCCATTCCCAACCGCAATCTTCAACAGAGCCTTACATTATGATAATCACAATCAGCGTTTACAGCGGTTATATCCCACTCTCCAAAAAATGTTCTTTCCAAATTTTGGGAATCCGCGTCCCCATTGCCTGATTTCAAACCGTGAAGGACTAGGTGCGACTCTTTAAATTATGGGATTAGCAACTATTGATCCACATAGCCGTAAAGAGCAGACTAAGCATTATAAAATCTCCAAGTTCGGTGTTAATCAGGCTAGTTTTGACTGACATACAGCCTTTTGAAAAAGTCAAAAATTACAAAGAAATGTATGGCCATACGGACGCTGTTGAACACAGCGTCTGGATATGACCATACATTTCTTTGTTAATTTTGATGTTTTAATCCCTGTATCTCAGTCAAACCTAGCCTGATTAACACCAAACTTGGGGATTTTGGGGATCTCGGTGTATGTTGAGCAATAGTTGCTTATCCCATAATTAATAGACTCGTACCTAGTCCGTCACGGTTTGAAATTAGGCAATAGTCGCAAACGCCCTTTGGGCTCGTCACGCAATCTTTCCCCCCACCCTCCACGAACGTGGTGGAGGAAGATTGCGTGACGAGCCAAAGAGCGCCTGCGTAGGAGGTTACTGCCTGATTTCATATCGTGAGGGACTCTAGTCCGGATTTGTCCGCATTTCCATACATTTCTTTGTAAATTTTTTTCGTTTTTAAATGCCTGTATCTCAGTCAAAACTAGCCTGATTAACACCAAACTTGGGGATTTTATGAATCTCGGTGTGCTCTTTCTGACTATGGGGATCAATGGTTGCTAATCCCATAATTTACAGATTCGTACCTAGTCCCTCACGATATGAAATCAGGCAATAGGTCCCCCATATCCTTTTCTCATCTCTTTAGCAGGCGGCGATGTACAAGTCCTCGTCCTCCACAGTTTTTTTTAAACTTTTTT
>JAHPZR010025516.1:0-27458 GCA_019787425.1 Platygyra sinensis
ACAGAATAGATAGTGAGTAGCGCCGGTAGCCAATCAGAGAACGGCATTCGCGATAGAGCGCTAGAAGATTTAAACTAAAGTATTATGTTAACTGGTAATTTTAAAACATTTCATTTCATATTGGTATCTTATGCCTGATGGGTCAAGTGACGTGCGCGCTTGAAAAATGTTTATTATTTTATCGGTCTGGGCCAGCTGAGAGTGACCTAGCCCCTTTAAGAAACAATAATTTTTGCTTGTGAGCAGGCTCTAGTCTCAGGGTGCAATTATCTGATATTTCGCCAGCGAGTTTAAGATCGACTCACGGGCTCGTCTCGCGCCTTTGACTCCCGACCTAAACACAAGAGCCCGGCTGCTAGCAGCGGACTACGATGTATTACATCCGGCACTCTTCGCGATGTACAAGCTACCATTACTATAATCAGAGGTTATTTTAAACTTAAGTTGACTGAGGCCAGTAGCAAAACAGCAAACAGATAGTGAACCTTAATCAGAGACAAAAAAGAAAGGGGCAATTGAGATAAATTACGAAATACTATCTTGAAAAATTCAACCTAAATTTTTCCTTGCAACCTCTCGTCAACTTTGTATTCCGCGCCTTGTTTTCGTTGGGTCGTTCGTCTTTCTTGGGTTTGCCTTCTCTTATCATACTGAGACAGATACTTGGAGCAGATCTCCACCATCTTACTTTGTCCTGTCTTCTCCGCCAGCTCAGCGATTTCTCGAATGGCGTCCACCCGGTCTCCTTTCACAGCGATTAGGTAAGCGGATTTCAGCTTACCGCACATTAGGAAAGCGCTTATCTGAAAAAAAAAATCAAATCTTAACGAAACTCAGGTTTACTATGATGTGTCTGGAAGCACAGAGCCTTTGCTGGCAATATCCCAACTCTTCTAAAACGGTGACGAATGTTCCAAACATTGTGCATAACTAATATAGGTAACACACATTCCACACAAACTGATTAATTAAGTGATCTGATTTTCAGTGACTTGATTTAACAACCAAACATGATTTCCTTATGCACTAGTCAATTGAAGCCCCCACCCCCGCAAGACCCGGGACAGATAATGGGATTTGACAAAGGCCCTGATCAAATCATACCAAAACCTCCAGCCCCTGGGGAAAATCTTGAGATCAAATTCCCCTCCCCCTGGGAACAAATTGTCAAGGGATTAAAAAAACAAACAAACAAACAAAACAAAAAGAAACCGTTCACACTGAATTGATCAGGAACAAAATATACTTTTAATAAGGCAATAGTTTTTCTTTTAATGCATCTGAACAAAACTTGCTGCGGATTATTAAATTTTGCAAGAATAGAATTTCACATTGCAACAGAGCATTTCTGAACAGTGATAGCTTGAACAATGTTAAACAGCACATTCAGTGCATAGCCACTTTCCACTTGGTGCATCCACAAGTCCCACGCATTCGAAATGGATATTACCAGATTCTGGACTACCACAAAGACACCAGAACTCATTCCCAGCAGTGGCTACCTTATCACTGGACTTCTGTCTAGCCGACTTCTGCTTTCCTGTAGCAGCAGCTTTACGAGCACCAGCTTGTCGTCGGTTCTTTGCAGAAACAGGATGTGTTACCCACATTTCAACGTCTTCAGTACTCCGAAGGGTTTGCTTTGCAAGTTCTTCTACATCTTCTGAGTTTAAGTCTTGACTCTCCTTTTGAGCTTTCTCAAAGCTTTTCTTGATAACAGTACTAGGAGGGTAAGTATGAGCTGCGGGTAAATTGCTGCTCTCTGTGGCTAAAACCTTTTCCAGAGACATAAAGTGCCCCGTGCAAAACCCATTGCAGTTTTTACATCCCTTAGATCCCCAAGGTCGCTTTGGATCTGGCACTGGTTAAGGCACGAACTGAACACTGGCTCCGTCAGTGTACCACACTAACTCATCGGTGGGTCTTCCTCTCTGGCAAATGGGACGATTGCACTCCGCTTCATAACAAGCTTGAAGTGCAAAGACGTATTCACTCGGTAAGTTTTTCACCATGTGTCGCTCGCGTAGACTCCAAATTTCTTTGAAGTGGTGGTACTTTGGTCAGGGACATTGACTTTTCTAATTTATTCTGTAGAAGATAGCTCCTCCTTAAAAGAAGTTTTTAGGTCTTTAATTTTATCAGTTACACAAAACTATCAATTATTAATCTAAATATTAATTCTTGTTTATTGTAAATATCAATTTTATGTTTACACATATAAGAAGGTCATAAGTCTTATTTTACTTAATTACAATTATTGCTTTTGTTTCTTTTTATTTATTTATTACTTTTATTTATTTATTTATTTATTTATTTATTACTTTTATTTATTTATTTATTTATTTATTTATTTATTTATTTATTATTTATTTATACACGACCCCACAAGCTGCATAGCTTAAATACTCATCGTGTTTAAATAAAGGTTTTACTTTTTTTACTTACTGGTTTCTTCTCCCTGAGCTCTTTCTTTGCCGATTTTGTACCTCGCAGAAAAAACTGCAAATCTGTTCGCTCTTGTTTCATTTGAGCTTCTTGCTGTTGTGCACCACTGTACATCTTGATTACACATCACCATCAATTTGCCTTTATATATAACAACAATTTAAAAATGCAGCATGTTGTTAGGCGAGGAGATCTCAGGAAACCACCAGGCTTATAGGAGAGGCCACCTCGACATCACAGTATTAAACTAGATAAAGGCTGCGAAGGAGTGCGGCAGAAACTAACTTCGAATGCATATGAACCGAATGGTATTTCATTTACTCTGTCCAAATAAACCTGTAGTGCAGCTTCCATGTTTTCTTGCAATCTTTCTTGAGATATTCTTCCTGATTCGGTCTCTGCAGATCCACACCAAGTGGAAGGTATAAACAGATTGGCGTCAGCACGGCCATCAACACCATTTTGTAACTCAACAAGATTAAAACAGCTTGTACCGCTGTTTCTTGTTGTGACTAGTGTGAATTCTCTTCCTTCAATAAGATGCCATTCAGCAGGATGCTGTGTGGCTATCTTCTCGTGTGGGATACCAGGTGCTTTTACCACCCCAACAGACACTTGACCTGTGTTTTCCGTCTTCATAAATAGATAAGACGATGTTTTCAACCGCAGTCAAATCTCCCTGATTCCCCGAGGTGGGGAAATATAAAGAGGCAAAACACATGTTATCTACCACCCACGGGGGACAGATCTCTGATCAAAAGTGCTTATATGCCCCTATTATCTCCCTATCTGTCCCGTTCCGGGGGGGTGGGGGTTTTAATTGACTAGTGCCTTACGTAAGGAACACCAAGGTTTTTCACTTTGATCAGTGCTGCTAAAGGAACCTGATGTATTCTTATGTTGGTAAGCCATGCAATTTCTGGTCACTAAGAATCGTCAACTCTTAAGCTCCGTCTATACTACACGGGAGAAATTTAAAAACGCAGCTTTCTTTCTACGGTTAGTCCTACCGTCCACACTACATCCATCACGAAAACGGAGCTTTTCAAAAACGCTCTTCAAACCAGAGGAATTTGAAAACGCTGGGTTTTTGTTTTCATGTTGACAGAAGACATTTTGGTGTCATGATAATCATGTGATTTCCCTGCTCGAGTTTGATTGGCTCATGGCTCAAGGCTCTTCATTGGCTCAGTTGATTGTTGCGCATTTAAATTCCTCTGACGTAGTGAGGACAGGTCTTAGATACACGAACAGGAATTTCCCCAAAACGGCCCTGATTAAAAAAGGACAGAACTCAAGAGAAGATAATATCAAATACCTTGTTGATGTCATTCTTCAGAAGTTTAATAAGTCCTTCGAGATACTTCGTCTATATACAAAGAAATACAGATCTCGCAATCAGCTTTGAGTTAAAGGAAAATCGCATTTACTCAGAAGGGACAAAAACAACCCCCTCCCTAATCTTTGATTCCTTCTGTTTTCTTCACTTTGAATAATTTTGCTCCTCTAGTCACATTGCAACAATATGCTACTGTTTTGTGAGAAATAAAGTACAGGTTAATTAAAAAAAAGTATGTAAATACTGAAATAATCAGCTTTTGTAAGGCATGTTGCTGCGCGATGTAAGTTACAAGACTAGCAGTTGTTGTAAAATTTAGAGATATAGTTGTGATTTTTTAAGTCTTTTAATTTTCTTCCTTTCTTACTACTAAGCGTAGAGAGAGTTTGATTAAATAGGCCAGTATTAAAAAAAATTGTGCGAACTAAAAAAATATAAGGAGTCACAAAAAAAACAGCCGCACCTGACTCTGGTCAGCGGCCACAATACTGACGCATGCCAGAATGATATCATCATGACATTTGTCTGTTACTTGTCCAGTCTCCCCCGAGCAACGTAAAAGTTCTTCAATGTGTGAGTACTTGTACTGTCGCGCAAGCGAACGGCCAGCGTCCACGTAAACACGTGCAGCAGGCAGATTATAATCCTGTGTAGAGATGAGAAGTGAACATACTGCGAGCTAGGAACCCTTGAAAGATGATGGAACGAGTTGAATGAAATGCGACTTTATGAAAACTAACGTCCAGCGTCAAGATTCTTCCAACCTAATCAATTGGTTGGTAATCGAGGCCATGGAAAAAGTATTTCAAACTTAAAGTGTCTGGGAAATGATGTCACGATTCTTCCAATTATTCAACTGATTTGGCAATCGAGGCCTTGGAGAAAGTGTTTAAAACTTAAGCGTCTGGGAAAATATTATGCCTTTATGACATGGCACACTACTCCAAGATGGATGGAGGAATTCTGATTTTGCGAACGGACCGCTGATATGAACCCCTCAAGAATTAGTTTCGGCGAATTACTTTTTTCAAACAATTGCAAAGGCAAATACAGCTTTTTACTGAGCACAGATCTTATTCCCTCCGTATTTGGCAGAAAGCTTGAGTTTCACTTTCCGAAAGCGACCTGAAAAACGTAAATAAATGCTCGATACTTTAGGCGCGCGTTAATGCACGACAATGGATCGCGAGGACTTAAAAACAGTACTTCCCTAAAAGGGACCTCACACACACACACAATAGTTGTGGTCACACCAAGATTGTCAAACTCCAGTACGATTGTAAGCAGAATCTGAAACAAACCTGAATGATTCGGCTAGCCAGACTGAAGCCATCTTGGATTGTTGCTCCAGCTAGTAGAACCTGAACAAAACCCAGAGAAAATGTATCAAAATTATAAAAAAAGTAGCAAGGTGTACGAAATGACTGTCCTGCATCATTATGAATACAGAATAAAAAGACATTGTCCTTCTTACAACTTTAATTCGCCCACAGTCAAAAGAAATAATTAACTTGAGCAAGTTCCCGCCCAATATAATTTCCTTATTTACCTGGACAACCACCTCTGCTCTAACATGTCCATTTCCGAAGAGAGTTGGCAGTCGATTTCCTTCAGTGGCTCGAAGCAGACCCAGTCCCCCTCGGTCTACCGCGCACTGATGCATGAAGCTCGTAACCTCCATCTGTAAGTTGATTGAGTTCATATGACTGTTTAACTCGGACAGTGACATGGTCAGGTAAGAAGGTTCTTCAGAGACGCTTTTTACACTAGTTGTGCTACGCTGTCGCAAATACGCAAACACCGTGTTAACTGTTCCCTTGGGAGATTTCTTCTCTGCAATCACAGCTTCAATGTGCTGTTTAGCTTCCTCGAGGTAATGAAGTCGAGAGTACAGATCTTCGTATGACGTCACGGGTCCACCGGCCGTGCCCTCGTAAAACCGGATGCAAGTTTGAGCGGCGCGAAAGAAATCCTAAGGTTGGAAAAGATGAGAGGAAGTTAAATTCTGATAAAACAAGCTGACCTAATGGTCAAGCAAACACACAGTCGACTCCTGATAACTCGAACCTTCAAGGGAAAGTGAAAAAGGTTGACGTTATCGGAAGTTGAGAACAAATGAGCGGAAAGAAGGAAAAAACGGTGTTTAATGTTTTTCTTTTCATGCAACACTTCGTAAAAATGAGCGGAACCTGAACTTAAAATTGACACGTTTTGTGTAATGTAAAAGAAAGGTACAAGTTCACACGGCTGCTTCAAAATAAATTTAATGTTTTGGACTACAGTATACTGTTTGTTTTGACTTGTCACGTATTGACAGACATGGTTCGAGTTATCAAGGGTGAAATTATATAGAAAATGACCTGAAGGGAAACGAAAATTACGTTGAATTAGCGGGAGGTTCGAGTTACCGAGAGTAAAATTACAGTAAATGTATGACGGAAATCCAGGGAAAATCGATTTTTGTTCGAGGTAGCGCGAGGTTCGAGTTGATTGGCTCAGGAGGGTTACTATTAACAATCTTGCCACTGACAAACCTGGGATGCTCAATTAATTCCAGATCAATCTGGATATTACTAGCGGTTAGTGCGTTCGGTTCCTAAGCGAATTGGTTCGATACCCAAACCCTCAAACAATGCTAAAACAATAGTGATGACTGAAATCTATTGTTTTAAGTATCCAATGAGAAGCGACCTTACGAAGAGCTGCTACACTACCGGTTTGCGAGATGCAAGGTTACCTCTGTCTGTGTAAGTGGCAGAGTTTCCGATTACTGTCTTTGTACCACTGATGCAGCACTTACCCTCATAAACACCTGTACTTCGTACAGCAGATGGTGAAGACTTCTGCGTAGTAGAAATTTACAAGCCGCGGTCAAATAGGGCATCCACGCCTGCAATGTCGGATCAGCGGTTTCCATCTGCTCTTTGAGCTGCGTGAATTTGCCTTTGAGGACAAGGCGCATGAACAAACTCTCGATGAACACTTCCACAGAGCATTGCTAAGAAACGGAGAGAAATAGAACTTTATCACGCAATGCTGAAACAAAAGATTTTGCCCGTCTCACCTCTCATCCAGTACGAGGCTGGACGGGCAAAAACAAAGGTTTAAGCTTTTTGCTCTCCTGGGACTCAAAATGGCCGCCGCGTGCTAAAGGTCTATACCAGAACAGAGAGATGCTGAGTCAATTGATTGTTTAAAACCAGTCCTGTGTGATAGCAAGCTGACTGAAAAAAGTTTAGGAGAATTTATACTATCCTTCGCTTTATTAGTTACAGTGACTAGGGGAGAGGAGGCGTGGTGCTCTCATGGTTAGTGCGCACGCCTCCGGATTGAGCGGTCAGGGCTCGAGCCCTGGGGACGGTTTCTCGAAAGCCCCGGAAACGTTTCAAGCACGTAAAGCCATTTTTAGTTCATCTGTATCTACAAGGCAGAAGTGTATACGTATGAAACTTCTTGTATGAAGGGAACCTCTGTTCATATTAAGAAGATGTGAATAAAACAGCTCTGTAATCGTAAGGTTCAAGATTTTGCTATGGCTTTACAGGCCCGAAAAGTTTCCGGGGCTTTCGAGAAAAGGGCCCCTGGCCGGGAATATTGCGTTATGTTGTTGGGTAAGACACTCTCACAGTGGCTGTCTCCATTCAGATGTATATATATGAGTATACTGGTAAATTTAATGGTTGCTATTTTTCAATGTTGAAAGTTGTTTCAAGTTGCAATGTAGTAAGCATTGAATCTTGTCCTTCAGTAGCATATTAGATGAGGCTTAAAGTACTGTATATAGCCGAGTCAACGTTCCAAGCTTTCGCCGATCAACGGCATCATCAAGGACAGAAAATATTCCGCTGTATAACTTCCCCGTGTTACGCGGCCTTTAGTAGAAGAAACAACTATGACTGCAACTACCAGAGAGCAAAGAGCAAACTCTTACCTGGTCTATGATGTACCTGCAAGCGAGCTTTAGATGACCGTGTCTGACGTAAAACGCCACAAGAGATGACGGGCTACCGTACTTATGGAGATAGTAAAGGCATTCGTCAAACCGTTTGGGATCTAAATACGAATTACCACTCTGGAAATTCTACCAACAGAAAGAAATTAGATTAAGAGATTGAACAATATAACAACGGAAAGAAATATTACGATGACAATCACAGCTGTCCAATTACAGTAACCCAACATGATGAACCAATCAAATTATTTCGACTTGCACTCGTCTCAAGGCTTGACCCATTCAGACATGTCCAGGATTGATCGTTAATGAGATTCAAATTCCTCACGATAAGCATCATAAAGTGTCCTCATTGGTAAATAGTCACCAAAACACGCACAATTCTGTCAAATATGAAGTAACATGAAAATGTCCAATAACCCTGCCAAATATGAAGTACTCATTCAACAAATAACTGTACCCGCATTCATAAGATTACCTACACCAATAGAACAAGAATTTTGAAATTATAGAGAGTCAAGACGGACTTACTCGACCGTTTTCCAAGAGGCCAAGCAACGGAGACATCAGGTCATCTGTAGACTGTACACAAATATTTACAAATTAAGAAACAGGAAATTAAAACACCAGGAATCTCAATTCGTTTGGAACCTCCAAGAGAAACAACGAAAATTTGTTTGAGAAATCGGGGATTAAATTAGTGTTCGATCAAGAGGAGGGAGACGAGTTTAAGTTTCAGTTATCAGGAGGTTAAAAAAATGAGGGTTCGAGATTCCGGGATTCCACTACACTTCGAAATTAATAGCTTTAAAATAAAACAACAACAATTGAACACATATTAGACACAGTTTATAGATCTTTTTGCCTCTTCTACAAGCTGGGAGATTTTCCTGGAGTCCAGAGAAAAGGTTTTGCTCGTTGTTTCACTGTATGAAGGTGAAACGACGGGCGTCAGCTGATGTTTTTAGCATAACTCAAAGAACAAAATAACACTATAAAATGGAAAGGATAATGAAAGCGGGGTTGGAGGCGGGGGCGGGGATGGGGAGGGTGGAGAAGGAGGTAACATCCCTTAAAAAACTAAAATACAACGCAACCGGTTATGGAAAAGAAAAGAAGAAAGCCGACATCAAACTAGCACTTGTCCTGTCTTAGTTGTGATTAGATCAAACTCTCTCATAGCAGGAACTCAGTCACGACCTTTGAGTCACGTACAAAATTACCTCTAAATCAAAGGTAACCTGAAAATGGTAATTACTAAATAGAAAACAATAAAGAGATAATAGTAAAAAAGAAACAAGGATGGAGACGATCATCATGGATTTCAAATGACGAACTTGAAAACTTTAGGTTAAATTTTTCAAGATGCGCAAGCAGTGGCCTAGATCCTTTTGAGTAAAGCGCGACGGAAATTTGGCGACGAAGTTTCGGCTTTGAGATTACGATGTTGCTACGGGCAACTTGTCTCGTTTCTAATGGTAACAATATCGTCGCCTACAATTTCGCGCGCTTTGCTGCTGTGTCGTCAAAGGTTAATAAGTTGCCACTGGAAACGAAGCCTCTGACAACAGCACAAGTTGAAGGTTTAAGCCTGGGCCGGGTTGTTCACAGCCTGATCCCAGGATCAGCGAGAATTCTGATTTGAGTTTGGTACTTTTTCGGTGAGGTTTTCTTTTAGTTTTTGTCCTTCAGTTTTGAGTTTAAATAATCGGCTCAAACTACAAAAAAACATTAGTAGTGAAAAACTACTATTTCGGTTAACTTTTAAACCTGGGTTAGCGTTAACCGGCTTTCGAACAACCCGTTCCTGGTCACCAAATATCTGTCGGGCCATACTCAATTCTTGGTTTTCACGTTACGTCAGAAAAAAAACTAAAATTAAAAACTTTAAGTTCTTTATCAGGTAAAAGTCATTTTTAAACATATATGTGTTGGCCTGTCTTCAGCTCGGTAGACCGCTTTGTTTTGAAAATCGAACACGGTTTTTTTCACAATGCGTGACATCGGCCGATGATTGTTTCTGGGTAACATGTTACGAGCAAGAAAATATCGATTCGCCTTATGTTTTCGAGTTCTGAGTAACCAGTATGTTGCGAGAAGTGCCTATGCGAATGTTTTCAAGTTCAACAGAGAGAATAAACGTTTTGAGAGAGCCAAAGTAAACTCCAGATGTTTCCACTGGTTTGCCGCCGCCATGTTGGAGTCCCTCAGACGGACTCAGACATGGCTTTTCCATACTAAACACTATAACTTTCAGTGATACCGAATAACTCGAGTTCGGAATATCGCACATAGCCGAAACTTTGGCACGTTGTTTATTTATTACTCTTCTACGATATTTCAATTTCTTGACTCAATTTAATCTTATTTTTCACTTGCGTGATGATTAAGCTTACTTGCGTGACGTAAAAACCACCAATTGATAATCGTAGTGATTTGCCTTCTCAAAACCAAGCCGATGACAAACTTCCTCGTTGTCTTGTAGGCTGAAGAAGCAGGTAAACAGCAACAGCATAATAACTCACAGTACCTGGAAAAGATCATTGATATTCTTCAGTCGTCTCCACTTCTGGCCTACAGACAGGTAAGGTTCACCTGTGTGCGCTGCTTGTGGGTTGTCACGCAAGTTATTGAACGCGTGACGAGGCAAGACAAAGTCCGTGTGCTTTGGTGAAAGAGCTTTGGTAGAGAGAACGGTGTTACCTAAGGCCCCGTCCAAACTAAGCCGGAGAAATTTGAAAACGGAGGTTACACTCTAGAAACGCATTAAATGTTGTCCGTTCAACCGGGCCAAAGAAATTTTAAAACTGAGTGAGTCACCAGTCATTTTGGATTTGTGTTTAAAAAAACCCGAGCAGGGAAATCACGTGATTATCGTGACGTCATCATTTTCGAAAAGGTCCGTTTTCAAAATGTTTTCCGGTCACACTAAAATGAAAATAGGAGTTTTATATTCGTTTTTTTTTTACGGATTAGTCTGGACGGTAGGTCTAACTGTAGAAATAAAGCTAAGTTTTCAAATTTCTTCGGTTTCGTGACGGATTAGTTTGGACAGTGGGACTAACCGTAGAAATAAAGCTGTGTATTAAAATTGCTCTGCATAGTTTGGACGAGGCTTTGCATAACAGGAATGTGAATTACATCTTGGATTAAAAATTCTACAAAGTTTGCGCTAATTATTTGTTGTTTTTCTTGATTGTTGTCAGTTTTTCTATCACGCAAATCTCCTTGGCTAGCGGGCGATGTTTTCTCCAATTAAAGCTTGTTCGAACTCGCAAAAAGATCTATAAACTGTGTCTAATATGTGTTCAATTGTTGTTGTTTTATTTTAAAGCTATTAATTTCGAAGTGTAGTGGAATCCCGGAATCTCGAACCCTCATTTTTTTAACCTCCTGATAACTGAAACTTAAACTCGTCTCCCTCCTCTTGATCGAACACTAATTTAATCCCCGATTTTCTCAAACAAATTTTCGTTGTTTCTCTTGGAGGTTCCAAACGAATTGAGATTCCTGGTGTTTTAATTTCCTGTTTCTTAATTTGTAAATATTTGTGTACAGTCTACAGATGACCTGATGTCTCCGTTGCTTGGCCTCTTGGAAAACGGTCGAGTAAGTCCGTCTTGACTCTCTATAATTTCAAAATTCTTGTTCTATTGGTGTAGGTAATCTTATGAATGCGGGTACAGTTATTTGTTGAATGAGTACTTCATATTTGGCAGGGTTATTGGACATTTTCATGTTACTTCATATTTGACAGAATTGTGCGTGTTTTGGTGACTATTTACCAATGAGGACACTTTATGATGCTTATCGTGAGGAATTTGAATCTCATTAACGATCAATCCTGGACATGTCTGAATGGGTCAAGCCTTGAGACGAGTGCAAGTCGAAATAATTTGATTGGTTCATCATGTTGGGTTACTGTAATTGGACAGCTGTGATTGTCATCGTAATATTTCTTTCCGTTGTTATATTGTTCAATCTCTTAATCTAATTTCTTTCTGTTGGTAGAATTTCCAGAGTGGTAATTCGTATTTAGATCCCAAACGGTTTGACGAATGCCTTTACTATCTCCATAAGTACGGTAGCCCGTCATCTCTTGTGGCGTTTTACGTCAGACACGGTCATCTAAAGCTCGCTTGCAGGTACATCATAGACCAGGTAAGAGTTTGCTCTTTGCTCTCTGGTAGTTGCAGTCATAGTTGTTTCTTCTACTAAAGGCCGCGTAACACGGGGAAGTTATACAGCGGAATATTTTCTGTCCTTGATGATGCCGTTGATCGGCGAAAGCTTGGAACGTTGACTCGGCTATATACAGTACTTTAAGCCTCATCTAATATGCTACTGAAGGACAAGATTCAATGCTTACTACATTGCAACTTGAAACAACTTTCAACATTGAAAAATAGCAACCATTAAATTTACCAGTATACTCATATATATACATCTGAATGGAGACAGCCACTGTGAGAGTGTCTTACCCAACAACATAACGCAATATTCCCGGCCAGGGGCCCTTTTCTCGAAAGCCCCGGAAACTTTTCGGGCCTGTAAAGCCATAGCAAAATCTTGAACCTTACGATTACAGAGCTGTTTTATTCACATCTTCTTAATATGAACAGAGGTTCCCTTCATACAAGAAGTTTCATACGTATACACTTCTGCCTTGTAGATACAGATGAACTAAAAATGGCTTTACGTGCTTGAAACGTTTCCGGGGCTTTCGAGAAACCGTCCCCAGGGCTCGAGCCCTGACCGCTCAATCCGGAGGCGTGCGCACTAACCATGAGAGCACCACGCCTCCTCTCCCCTAGTCACTGTAACTAATAAAGCGAAGGATAGTATAAATTCTCCTAAACTTTTTTTCAGTCAGCTTGCTATCACACAGGACTGGTTTTAAACAATCAATTGACTCAGCATCTCTCTGTTCTGGTATAGACCTTTAGCACGCGGCGGCCATTTTGAGTCCCAGGAGAGCAAAAAGCTTAAACCTTTGTTTTTGCCCGTCCAGCCTCGTACTGGATGAGAGGTGAGACGGGCAAAATCTTTTGTTTCAGCATTGCGTGATAAAGTTCTATTTCTCTCCGTTTCTTAGCAATGCTCTGTGGAAGTGTTCATCGAGAGTTTGTTCATGCGCCTTGTCCTCAAAGGCAAATTCACGCAGCTCAAAGAGCAGATGGAAACCGCTGATCCGACATTGCAGGCGTGGATGCCCTATTTGACCGCGGCTTGTAAATTTCTACTACGCAGAAGTCTTCACCATCTGCTGTACGAAGTACAGGTGTTTATGAGGGTAAGTGCTGCATCAGTGGTACAAAGACAGTAATCGGAAACTCTGCCACTTACACAGACAGAGGTAACCTTGCATCTCGCAAACCGGTAGTGTAGCAGCTCTTCGTAAGGTCGCTTCTCATTGGATACTTAAAACAATAGATTTCAGTCATCACTATTGTTTTAGCATTGTTTGAGGGTTTGGGTATCGAACCAATTCGCTTAGGAACCGAACGCACTAACCGCTAGTAATATCCAGATTGATCTGGAATTAATTGAGCATCCCAGGTTTGTCAGTGGCAAGATTGTTAATAGTAACCCTCCTGAGCCAATCAACTCGAACCTCGCGCTACCTCGAACAAAAATCGATTTTCCCTGGATTTCCGTCATACATTTACTGTAATTTTACTCTCGGTAACTCGAACCTCCCGCTAATTCAACGTAATTTTCGTTTCCCTTCAGGTCATTTTCTATATAATTTCACCCTTGATAACTCGAACCATGTCTGTCAATACGTGACAAGTCAAAACAAACAGTATACTGTAGTCCAAAACATTAAATTTATTTTGAAGCAGCCGTGTGAACTTGTACCTTTCTTTTACATTACACAAAACGTGTCAATTTTAAGTTCAGGTTCCGCTCATTTTTACGAAGTGTTGCATGAAAAGAAAAACATTAAACACCGTTTTTTCCTTCTTTCCGCTCATTTGTTCTCAACTTCCGATAACGTCAACCTTTTTTCACTTTCCCTTGAAGGTTCGAGTTATCCGGGTGAAATTATATAGAAAATGACCTGAAGGGGAAACGAAAATTACGTTGAATTAGCGGGAGGTTCGAGTTACCGAGAGTAAAATTACAGTAAATGTATGACGGAAATCCAGGGAAAATCGATTTTTGTTCGAGGTAGCGCGAGGTTCGAGTTGATTGGCTCAGGAGGGTTACTATTAACAATCTTGCCACTGACAAACCTGGGATGCTCAATTAATTCCAGATCAATCTGGATATTACTAGCGGTTAGTGCGTTCGGTTCCTAAGCGAATTGGTTCGATACCCAAACCCTCAAACAATGCTAAAACAATAGTGATGACTGAAATCTATTGTTTTAAGTATCCAATGAGAAGCGACCTTACGAAGAGCTGCTACACTACCGGTTTGCGAGATGCAAGGTTACCTCTGTCTGTGTAAGTGGCAGAGTTTCCGATTACTGTCTTTGTACCACTGATGCAGCACTTACCCTCATAAACACCTGTACTTCGTACAGCAGATGGTGAAGACTTCTGCGTAGTAGAAATTTACAAGCCGCGGTCAAATAGGGCATCCACGCCTGCAATGTCGGATCAGCGGTTTCCATCTGCTCTTTGAGCTGCGTGAATTTGCCTTTGAGGACAAGGCGCATGAACAAACTCTCGATGAACACTTCCACAGAGCATTGCTAAGAAACGGAGAGAAATAGAACTTTATCACGCAATGCTGAAACAAAAGATTTTGCCCGTCTCACCTCTCATCCAGTACGAGGCTGGACGGGCAAAAACAAAGGTTTAAGCTTTTTGCTCTCCTGGGACTCAAAATGGCCGCCGCGTGCTAAAGGTCTATACCAGAACAGAGAGATGCTGAGTCAATTGATTGTTTAAAACCAGTCCTGTGTGATAGCAAGCTGACTGAAAAAAAGTTTAGGAGAATTTATACTATCCTTCGCTTTATTAGTTACAGTGACTAGGGGAGAGGAGGCGTGGTGCTCTCATGGTTAGTGCGCACGCCTCCGGATTGAGCGGTCAGGGCTCGAGCCCTGGGGACGGTTTCTCGAAAGCCCCGGAAACGTTTCAAGCACGTAAAGCCATTTTTAGTTCATCTGTATCTACAAGGCAGAAGTGTATACGTATGAAACTTCTTGTATGAAGGGAACCTCTGTTCATATTAAGAAGATGTGAATAAAACAGCTCTGTAATCGTAAGGTTCAAGATTTTGCTATGGCTTTACAGGCCCGAAAAGTTTCCGGGGCTTTCGAGAAAGGGCCCCTGGCCGGGAATATTGCGTTATGTTGTTGGGTAAGACACTCTCACAGTGGCTGTCTCCATTCAGATGTATATATATGAGTATACTGGTAAATTTAATGGTTGCTATTTTTCAATGTTGAAAGTTGTTTCAAGTTGCAATGTAGTAAGCATTGAATCTTGTCCTTCAGTAGCATATTAGATGAGGCTTAAAGTACTGTATATAGCCGAGTCAACGTTCCAAGCTTTCGCCGATCAACGGCATCATCAAGGACAGAAAATATTCCGCTGTATAACTTCCCCGTGTTACGCGGCCTTTAGTAGAAGAAACAACTATGACTGCAACTACCAGAGAGCAAAGAGCAAACTCTTACCTGGTCTATGATGTACCTGCAAGCGAGCTTTAGATGACCGTGTCTGACGTAAAACGCCACAAGAGATGACGGGCTACCGTACTTATGGAGATAGTAAAGGCATTCGTCAAACCGTTTGGGATCTAAATACGAATTACCACTCTGGAAATTCTACCAACAGAAAGAAATTAGATTAAGAGATTGAACAATATAACAACGGAAAGAAATATTACGATGACAATCACAGCTGTCCAATTACAGTAACCCAACATGATGAACCAATCAAATTATTTCGACTTGCACTCGTCTCAAGGCTTGACCCATTCAGACATGTCCAGGATTGATCGTTAATGAGATTCAAATTCCTCACGATAAGCATCATAAAGTGTCCTCATTGGTAAATAGTCACCAAAACACGCACAATTCTGTCAAATATGAAGTAACATGAAAATGTCCAATAACCCTGCCAAATATGAAGTACTCATTCAACAAATAACTGTACCCGCATTCATAAGATTACCTACACCAATAGAACAAGAATTTTGAAATTATAGAGAGTCAAGACGGACTTACTCGACCGTTTTCCAAGAGGCCAAGCAACGGAGACATCAGGTCATCTGTAGACTGTACACAAATATTTACAAATAAGAAACAGGAAATTAAAACACCAGGAATCTCAATTCGTTTGGAACCTCCAAGAGAAACAACGAAAATTTGTTTGAGAAATCGGGGATTAAATTAGTGTTCGATCAAGAGGAGGGAGACGAGTTTAAGTTTCAGTTATCAGGAGGTTAAAAAAATGAGGGTTCGAGATTCCGGGATTCCACTACACTTCGAAATTAATAGCTTTAAAATAAAACAACAACAATTGAACACATATTAGACACAGTTTATAGATCTTTTTGCGAGTTCGAACAAGCTTTAATTGGAGAAAACATCGCCCGCTAGCCAAGGAGATTTGCGTGATAGAAAAACTGACAACAATCAAGAAAAACAACAAATAATTAGCGCAAACTTTGTAGAATTTTTAATCCAAGATGTAATTCACATTCCTGTTATGCAAAGCCTCGTCCAAACTATGCAGAGCAATTTTAATACACAGCTTTATTTCTACGGTTAGTCCCACTGTCCAAACTAATCCGTCACGAAACCGAAGAAATTTGAAAACTTAGCTTTATTTCTACAGTTAGACCTACCGTCCAGACTAATCCGTAAAAAAAAACGAATATAAAACTCCTATTTTCATTTTAGTGTGACCGGAAAACATTTTGAAAACGGACCTTTTCGAAAATGATGACGTCACGATAATCACGTGATTTCCCTGCTCGGGTTTTTTTAAACACAAATCCAAAATGACTGGTGACTCACTCAGTTTTAAAATTTCTTTGGCCCGGTTGAACGGACAACATTTAATGCGTTTCTAGAGTGTAACCTCCGTTTTCAAATTTCTCCGGCTTAGTTTGGACGGGGCCTTAGGTAACACCGTTCTCTCTACCAAAGCTCTTTCACCAAAGCACACGGACTTTGTCTTGCCTCGTCACGCGTTCAATAACTTGCGTGACAACCCACAAGCAGCGCACACAGGTGAACCTTACCTGTCTGTAGGCCAGAAGTGGAGACGACTGAAGAATATCAATGATCTTTTCCAGGTACTGTGAGTTATTATGCTGTTGCTGTTTACCTGCTTCTTCAGCCTACAAGACAACGAGGAAGTTTGTCATCGGCTTGGTTTTGAGAAGGCAAATCACTACGATTATCAATTGGTGGTTTTTACGTCACGCAAGTAAGCTTAATCATCACGCAAGTGAAAAATAAGATTAAATTGAGTCAAGAAATTGAAATATCGTAGAAGAGTAATAAATAAACAACGTGCCAAAGTTTCGGCTATGTGCGATATTCCGAACTCGAGTTATTCGGTATCACTGAAAGTTATAGTGTTTAGTATGGAAAAGCCATGTCTGAGTCCGTCTGAGGGACTCCAACATGGCGGCGGCAAACCAGTGGAAACATCTGGAGTTTACTTTGGCTCTCTCAAAACGTTTATTCTCTCTGTTGAACTTGAAAACATTCGCATAGGCACTTCTCGCAACATACTGGTTACTCAGAACTCGAAAACATAAGGCGAATCGATATTTTCTTGCTCGTAACATGTTACCCAGAAACAATCATCGGCCGATGTCACGCATTGTGAAAAAAACCGTGTTCGATTTTCAAAACAAAGCGGTCTACCGAGCTGAAGACAGGCCAACACATATATGTTTAAAAATGACTTTTACCTGATAAAGAACTTAAAGTTTTTAATTTTAGTTTTTTTTCTGACGTAACGTGAAAACCAAGAATTGAGTATGGCCCGACAGATATTTGGTGACCAGGAACGGGTTGTTCGAAAGCCGGTTAACGCTAACCCAGGTTTAAAAGTTAACCGAAATAGTAGTTTTTCACTACTAATGTTTTTTTGTAGTTTGAGCCGATTATTTAAACTCAAAACTGAAGGACAAAACTAAAGAAAACCTCACCGAAAAAGTACCAAACTCAAATCAGAATTCTCGCTGATCCTGGGATCAGGCTGTGAACAACCCGGCCCAGGCTTAAACCTTCAACTTGTGCTGTTGTCAGAGGCTTCGTTTCCAGTGGCAACTTATTAACCTTTGACGACACAGCAGCAAAGCGCGCGAAATTGTAGGCGACGATATTGTTACCATTAGAAACGAGACAAGTTGCCCGTAGCAACATCGTAATCTCAAAGCCGAAACTTCGTCGCCAAATTTCCGTCGCGCTTTACTCAAAAGGATCTAGGCCACTGCTTGCGCATCTTGAAAAATTTAACCTAAAGTTTTCAAGTTCGTCATTTGAAATCCATGATGATCGTCTCCATCCTTGTTTCTTTTTTACTATTATCTCTTTATTGTTTTCTATTTTAGTAATTACCATTTTCAGGTTACCTTTGATTTAGAGGTAATTTTGTACGTGACTCAAAAGGTCGTGACTGAGTTCCTGCTATGAGAGAGTTTGATCTAATCACAACTAAGAAGACAAGTGCTAGTTGATGTCGGCTTTCTTCTTTCTTTTCCATAACCGGTTGGTTGTATTTTGTTTTTAATGGATGTTACCTCCTTCTCCACCCTCCCCTCCCCGCCCCCGCCTCCAACCCCCTTTCATTATCCTTCCATTTTATAGTGTTATTTTTCTTTGAGTTATGCTTAAAATCAAGCTGAAGCCAGTCGTTCACCTTCATACAACGAGCAAACTTTTCTCTGGCTCCAGGAAAATCTCCAGCTTGTAGAAGAGGCAAAAAGATCTATAAACTGTGTCTAATATGTGTTCAATTGTTGTTGTTTTATTTTAAAGCTATTAATTTCGAAGTGTAGTGGAATCCCGGAATCTCGAACCCTCATTTTTTTAACCTCCTGATAACTGAAACTTAAACTCGTCTCCCTCCTCTTGATCGAACACTAATTTAATCCCCGATTTCTCAAACAAATTTTCGTTGTTTCTCTTGGAGGTTCCAAACGAATTGAGATTCCTGGTGTTTTAATTTCCTGTTTCTTAATTTGTAAATATTTGTGTACAGTCTACAGATGACCTGATGTCTCCGTTGCTTGGCCTCTTGGAAAACGGTCGAGTAAGTCCGTCTTGACTCTCTATAATTTCAAAATTCTTGTTCTATTGGTGTAGGTAATCTTATGAATGCGGGTACAGTTATTTGTTGAATGAGTACTTCATATTTGGCAGGGTTATTGGACATTTTCATGTTACTTCATATTTGACAGAATTGTGCGTGTTTTGGTGACTATTTACCAATGAGGACACTTTATGATGCTTATCGTGAGGAATTTGAATCTCATTAACGATCAATCCTGGACATGTCTGAATGGGTCAAGCCTTGAGACGAGTGCAAGTCGAAATAATTTGATTGGTTCATCATGTTGGGTTACTGTAATTGGACAGCTGTGATTGTCATCGTAATATTTCTTTCCGTTGTTATATTGTTCAATCTCTTAATCTAATTTCTTTCTGTTGGTAGAATTTCCAGAGTGGTAATTCGTATTTAGATCCCAAACGGTTTGACGAATGCCTTTACTATCTCCATAAGTACGGTAGCCCGTCATCTCTTGTGGCGTTTTACGTCAGACACGGTCATCTAAAGCTCGCTTGCAGGTACATCATAGACCAGGTAAGAGTTTGCTCTTTGCTCTCTGGTAGTTGCAGTCATAGTTGTTTCTTCTACTAAAGGCCGCGTAACACGGGGAAGTTATACAGCGGAATATTTTCTGTCCTTGATGATGCCGTTGATCGGCGAAAGCTTGGAACGTTGACTCGGCTATATACAGTACTTTAAGCCTCATCTAATATGCTACTGAAGGACAAGATTCAATGCTTACTACATTGCAACTTGAAACAACTTTCAACATTGAAAAATAGCAACCATTAAATTTACCAGTATACTCATATATATACATCTGAATGGAGACAGCCACTGTGAGAGTGTCTTACCCAACAACATAACGCAATATTCCCGGCCAGGGGCCCTTTTCTCGAAAGCCCCGGAAACTTTTCGGGCCTGTAAAGCCATAGCAAAATCTTGAACCTTACGATTACAGAGCTGTTTTATTCACATCTTCTTAATATGAACAGAGGTTCCCTTCATACAAGAAGTTTCATACGTATACACTTCTGCCTTGTAGATACAGATGAACTAAAAATGGCTTTACGTGCTTGAAACGTTTCCGGGGCTTTCGAGAAACCGTCCCCAGGGCTCGAGCCCTGACCGCTCAATCCGGAGGCGTGCGCACTAACCATGAGAGCACCACGCCTCCTCTCCCCTAGTCACTGTAACTAATAAAGCGAAGGATAGTATAAATTCTCCTAAACTTTTTTCAGTCAGCTTGCTATCAC
Source organism: Platygyra sinensis (assembly GCA_019787425.1). Lineage (NCBI taxonomy): Eukaryota > Metazoa > Cnidaria > Anthozoa > Scleractinia > Merulinidae > Platygyra > Platygyra sinensis. The sequence goes on from JAHPZR010025516.1 coordinate 20,248, forward strand.
ACAGGACTGGTTTTAAACAATCAATTGACTCAGCATCTCTCTGTTCTGGTATAGACCTTTAGCACGCGGCGGCCATTTTGAGTCCCAGGAGAGCAAAAAGCTTAAACCTTTGTTTTTGCCCGTCCAGCCTCGTACTGGATGAGAGGTGAGACGGGCAAAATCTTTTGTTTCAGCATTGCGTGATAAAGTTCTATTTCTCTCCGTTTCTTAGCAATGCTCTGTGGAAGTGTTCATCGAGAGTTTGTTCATGCGCCTTGTCCTCAAAGGCAAATTCACGCAGCTCAAAGAGCAGATGGAAACCGCTGATCCGACATTGCAGGCGTGGATGCCCTATTTGACCGCGGCTTGTAAATTTCTACTACGCAGAAGTCTTCACCATCTGCTGTACGAAGTACAGGTGTTTATGAGGGTAAGTGCTGCATCAGTGGTACAAAGACAGTAATCGGAAACTCTGCCACTTACACAGACAGAGGTAACCTTGCATCTCGCAAACCGGTAGTGTAGCAGCTCTTCGTAAGGTCGCTTCTCATTGGATACTTAAAACAATAGATTTCAGTCATCACTATTGTTTTAGCATTGTTTGAGGGTTTGGGTATCGAACCAATTCGCTTAGGAACCGAACGCACTAACCGCTAGTAATATCCAGATTGATCTGGAATTAATTGAGCATCCCAGGTTTGTCAGTGGCAAGATTGTTAATAGTAACCCTCCTGAGCCAATCAACTCGAACCTCGCGCTACCTCGAACAAAAATCGATTTTCCCTGGATTTCCGTCATACATTTACTGTAATTTTACTCTCGGTAACTCGAACCTCCCGCTAATTCAACGTAATTTTCGTTTCCCTTCAGGTCATTTTCTATATAATTTCACCCTTGATAACTCGAACCATGTCTGTCAATACGTGACAAGTCAAAACAAACAGTATACTGTAGTCCAAAACATTAAATTTATTTTGAAGCAGCCGTGTGAACTTGTACCTTTCTTTTACATTACACAAAACGTGTCAATTTTAAGTTCAGGTTCCGCTCATTTTTACGAAGTGTTGCATGAAAAGAAAAACATTAAACACCGTTTTTTCCTTCTTTCCGCTCATTTGTTCTCAACTTCCGATAACGTCAACCTTTTTCACTTTCCCTTGAAGGTTCGAGTTATCAGGAGTCGACTGTGTGTTTGCTTGACCATTAGGTCAGCTTGTTTTATCAGAATTTAACTTCCTCTCATCTTTTCCAACCTTAGGATTTCTTTCGCGCCGCTCAAACTTGCATCCGGTTTTACGAGGGCACGGCCGGTGGACCCGTGACGTCATACGAAGATCTGTACTCTCGACTTCATTACCTCGAGGAAGCTAAACAGCACATTGAAGCTGTGATTGCAGAGAAGAAATCTCCCAAGGGAACAGTTAACACGGTGTTTGCGTATTTGCGACAGCGTAGCACAACTAGTGTAAAAAGCGTCTCTGAAGAACCTTCTTACCTGACCATGTCACTGTCCGAGTTAAACAGTCATATGAACTCAATCAACTTACAGATGGAGGTTACGAGCTTCATGCATCAGTGCGCGGTAGACCGAGGGGGACTGGGTCTGCTTCGAGCCACTGAAGGAAATCGACTGCCAACTCTCTTCGGAAATGGACATGTTAGAGCAGAGGTGGTTGTCCAGGTAAATAAGGAAATTATATTGGGCGGGAACTTGCTCAAGTTAATTATTTCTTTTGACTGTGGGCGAATTAAAGTTGTAAGAAGGACAATGTCTTTTTATTCTGTATTCATAATGATGCAGGACAGTCATTTCGTACACCTTGCTACTTTTTTTATAATTTTGATACATTTTCTCTGGGTTTTGTTCAGGTTCTACTAGCTGGAGCAACAATCCAAGATGGCTTCAGTCTGGCTAGCCGAATCATTCAGGTTTGTTTCAGATTCTGCTTACAATCGTACTGGAGTTTGACAATCTTGGTGTGACCACAACTATTGTGTGTGTGTGTGAGGTCCCTTTTAGGGAAGTACTGTTTTTAAGTCCTCGCGATCCATTGTCGTGCATTAACGCGCGCCTAAAGTATCGAGCATTTATTTACGTTTTTCAGGTCGCTTTCGGAAAGTGAAACTCAAGCTTTCTGCCAAATACGGAGGGAATAAGATCTGTGCTCAGTAAAAAGCTGTATTTGCCTTTGCAATTGTTTGAAAAAAGTAATTCGCCGAAACTAATTCTTGAGGGGTTCATATCAGCGGTCCGTTCGCAAAATCAGAATTCCTCCATCCATCTTGGAGTAGTGTGCCATGTCATAAAGGCATAATATTTTCCCAGACGCTTAAGTTTTAAACACTTTCTCCAAGGCCTCGATTGCCAAATCAGTTGAATAATTGGAAGAATCGTGACATCATTTCCCAGACACTTTAAGTTTGAAATACTTTTTCCATGGCCTCGATTACCAACCAATTGATTAGGTTGGAAGAATCTTGACGCTGGACGTTAGTTTTCATAAAGTCGCATTTCATTCAACTCGTTCCATCATCTTTCAAGGGTTCCTAGCTCGCAGTATGTTCACTTCTCATCTCTACACAGGATTATAATCTGCCTGCTGCACGTGTTTACGTGGACGCTGGCCGTTCGCTTGCGCGACAGTACAAGTACTCACACATTGAAGAACTTTTACGTTGCTCGGGGGAGACTGGACAAGTAACAGACAAATGTCATGATGATATCATTCTGGCATGCGTCAGTATTGTGGCCGCTGACCAGAGTCAGGTGCGGCTGTTTTTTTTTGTGACTCCTTATATTTTTTTAGTTCGCACAATTTTTTTTAATACTGGCCTATTTAATCAAACTCTCTCTACGCTTAGTAGTAAGAAAGGAAGAAAATTAAAAGACTTAAAAAATCACAACTATATCTCTAAATTTTACAACAACTGCTAGTCTTGTAACTTACATCGCGCAGCAACATGCCTTACAAAGCTGATTATTTCAGTATTTACATACTTTTTTTTAATTAACCTGTACTTTATTTCTCACAAAACAGTAGCATATTGTTGCAATGTGACTAGAGGAGCAAAATTATTCAAAGTGAAGAAAACAGAAGGAATCAAAGATTAGGGAGGGGGTTGTTTTTGTCCCTTCTGAGTAAATGCGATTTTCCTTTAACTCAAAGCTGATTGCGAGATCTGTATTTCTTTGTATATAGACGAAGTATCTCGAAGGACTTATTAAACTTCTGAAGAATGACATCAACAAGGTATTTGATATTATCTTCTCTTGAGTTCTGTCCTTTTTTAATCAGGGCCGTTTTGGGGAAATTCCTGTTCGTGTATCTAAGACCTGTCCTCACTACGTCAGAGGAATTTAAATGCGCAACAATCAACTGAGCCAATGAAGAGCCTTGAGCCATGAGCCAATCAAACTCGAGCAGGGAAATCACATGATTATCATGACACCAAAATGTCTTCTGTCAACATGAAAACAAAAACCCAGCGTTTTCAAATTCCTCTGGTTTGAAGAGCGTTTTTGAAAAGCTCCGTTTTCGTGATGGATGTAGTGTGGACGGTAGGACTAACCGTAGAAAGAAAGCTGCGTTTTTAAATTTCTCCCGTGTAGTATAGACGGAGCTTAAGAGTTGACGATTCTTAGTGACCAGAAATTGCATGGCTTACCAACATAAGAATACATCAGGTTCCTTTAGCAGCACTGATCAAAGTGAAAAACCTTGGTGTTCCTTACGTAAGGCACTAGTCAATTAAAACCCCCACCCCCCCGGAACGGGACAGATAGGGAGATAATAGGGGCATATAAGCACTTTTGATCAGAGATCTGTCCCCCGTGGGTGGTAGATAACATGTGTTTTGCCTCTTTATATTTCCCCACCTCGGGGAATCAGGGAGATTTGACTGCGGTTGAAAACATCGTCTTATCTATTTATGAAGACGGAAAACACAGGTCAAGTGTCTGTTGGGGTGGTAAAAGCACCTGGTATCCCACACGAGAAGATAGCCACACAGCATCCTGCTGAATGGCATCTTATTGAAGGAAGAGAATTCACACTAGTCACAACAAGAAACAGCGGTACAAGCTGTTTTAATCTTGTTGAGTTACAAAATGGTGTTGATGGCCGTGCTGACGCCAATCTGTTTATACCTTCCACTTGGTGTGGATCTGCAGAGACCGAATCAGGAAGAATATCTCAAGAAAGATTGCAAGAAAACATGGAAGCTGCACTACAGGTTTATTTGGACAGAGTAAATGAAATACCATTCGGTTCATATGCATTCGAAGTTAGTTTCTGCCGCACTCCTTCGCAGCCTTTATCTAGTTTAATACTGTGATGTCGAGGTGGCCTCTCCTATAAGCCTGGTGGTTTCCTGAGATCTCCTCGCCTAACAACATGCTGCATTTTTAAATTGTTGTTATATATAAAGGCAAATTGATGGTGATGTGTAATCAAGATGTACAGTGGTGCACAACAGCAAGAAGCTCAAATGAAACAAGAGCGAACAGATTTGCAGTTTTTTCTGCGAGGTACAAAATCGGCAAAGAAAGAGCTCAGGGAGAAGAAACCAGTAAGTAAAAAAAGTAAAACCTTTATTTAAACACGATGAGTATTTAAGCTATGCAGCTTGTGGGGTCGTGTATAAATAAATAATAAATAAATAAATAAATAAATAAATAAATAAATAAATAAAAGTAATAAATAAATAAATAAATAAATAAATAAAAGTAATAAATAAATAAAAAGAAACAAAAGCAATAATTGTAATTAAGTAAAATAAGACTTATGACCTTCTTATATGTGTAAACATAAAATTGATATTTACAATAAACAAGAATTAATATTTAGATTAATAATTGATAGTTTTGTGTAACTGATAAAATTAAAGACCTAAAAACTTCTTTTAAGGAGGAGCTATCTTCTACAGAATAAATTAGAAAAGTCAATGTCCCTGACCAAAGTACCACCACTTCAAAGAAATTTGGAGTCTACGCGAGCGACACATGGTGAAAAACTTACCGAGTGAATACGTCTTTGCACTTCAAGCTTGTTATGAAGCGGAGTGCAATCGTCCCATTTGCCAGAGAGGAAGACCCACCGATGAGTTAGTGTGGTACACTGACGGAGCCAGTGTTCAGTTCGTGCCTTAACCAGTGCCAGATCCAAAGCGACCTTGGGGATCTAAGGGATGTAAAAACTGCAATGGGTTTTGCACGGGGCACTTTATGTCTCTGGAAAAGGTTTTAGCCACAGAGAGCAGCAATTTACCCGCAGCTCATACTTACCCTCCTAGTACTGTTATCAAGAAAAGCTTTGAGAAAGCTCAAAAGGAGAGTCAAGACTTAAACTCAGAAGATGTAGAAGAACTTGCAAAGCAAACCCTTCGGAGTACTGAAGACGTTGAAATGTGGGTAACACATCCTGTTTCTGCAAAGAACCGACGACAAGCTGGTGCTCGTAAAGCTGCTGCTACAGGAAAGCAGAAGTCGGCTAGACAGAAGTCCAGTGATAAGGTAGCCACTGCTGGGAATGAGTTCTGGTGTCTTTGTGGTAGTCCAGAATCTGGTAATATCCATTTCGAATGCGTGGGACTTGTGGATGCACCAAGTGGAAAGTGGCTATGCACTGAATGTGCTGTTTAACATTGTTCAAGCTATCACTGTTCAGAAATGCTCTGTTGCAATGTGAAATTCTATTCTTGCAAAATTTAATAATCCGCAGCAAGTTTTGTTCAGATGCATTAAAAGAAAAACTATTGCCTTATTAAAAGTATATTTTGTTCCTGATCAATTCAGTGTGAACGGTTTCTTTTTGTTTTGTTTGTTTGTTTGTTTTTTTAATCCCTTGACAATTTGTTCCCAGGGGGAGGGGAATTTGATCTCAAGATTTTCCCCAGGGGCTGGAGGTTTTGGTATGATTTGATCAGGGCCTTTGTCAAATCCCATTATCTGTCCCGGGTCTTGCGGGGGTGGGGGCTTCAATTGACTAGTGCATAAGGAAATCATGTTTGGTTGTTAAATCAAGTCACTGAAAATCAGATCACTTAATTAATCAGTTTGTGTGGAATGTGTGTTACCTATATTAGTTATGCACAATGTTTGGAACATTCGTCACCGTTTTAGAAGAGTTGGGATATTGCCAGCAAAGGCTCTGTGCTTCCAGACACATCATAGTAAACCTGAGTTTCGTTAAGATTTGATTTTTTTTTTCAGATAAGCGCTTTCCTAATGTGCGGTAAGCTGAAATCCGCTTACCTAATCGCTGTGAAAGGAGACCGGGTGGACGCCATTCGAGAAATCGCTGAGCTGGCGGAGAAGACAGGACAAAGTAAGATGGTGGAGATCTGCTCCAAGTATCTGTCTCAGTATGATAAGAGAAGGCAAACCCAAGAAAGACGAACGACCCAACGAAAACAAGGCGCGGAATAACTAAAAGAAACCGTTCACACTGAATTGATCAGGAACAAAATATACTTAATAAGGCAATAGTTTTCTTAATGCCATCTGAACAAAAACTTGCCTGCGGATTATTAAATTTGCAGAATGGAATTTCACATTGCAACCGAGCATTTCTGAAATCAGTGCTCGCTTGAAACAATGTTACACAGCACAATTCAGTGCTATAGCCTTTCCACTTGTGCATCCAAAAGTCCCACGCATTCGAAATGGTATTACCAGATTCTGGACTACCACAAGACACCAGTAACTCATTCCCAGCAGTGGCCGCCTTATCACTGGACTTCTGTCTAGCACGACTTCTGCTTTCCTGCAGCCGCAGCTTTACGAGCACCAGCTTGTCGTCGGTTCTTGCAGAAACCGGATGTGTTACCCACATTTCACGTCTTCGTACCCGAAGGGTTTGCTTTGCAAGTTCTTCTATACATCTCTGAGTTAAGTCTTGACTCTCCTTTTGAGGCTTCTCAAGCTTTCTTGATAACAGTACTAGGAGGCGTAAGTATGAGCTGCGGGTAAATTGCGCTCTCTGTGGCTAAAACCTTTCCAGAAGACATAAAGTGCCCCGTGCAAAACCCATTGCAGTTTTACATACCTTAGATCCCCCAAGGTCCCCCGCTTTGGATCTGGCACTGGTTAAGGCACGACTGAACACTGGTCCGCAGTGTCCCCCTACCTCATCGGTGGGTCTTCTCTCTGCCCCTGGGCGCTTGCCTCCGCTTCCTCACCCGCTTGCCGTGCCCAGACGTCTTCCCTCCCCCCCCTTTCGTTTCACCATGTG
>JAHPZR010025517.1:0-31467 GCA_019787425.1 Platygyra sinensis
GACGCGTGACTTTTGAAAATCTTCCAAAAATTAAATCAGCCTTTAGTCGAGTGTTTTTTTGTTTTCAAATTGCAAATATTACGAGCAGTGTAAATCAAAAATTGGTCAAGCTTTCATGCCACTCTTTTGTTACGTGATTACGAACGCGCGCGTGTTAATTTGCACTGCTGAAGCGCAAATTGCAAATGAAAATAATAATAATAATAAAGACTGAACGATAAATCGGCTTGCTTTCAGGCGATCACATGGAAGTTATTTCCTATCTATTAGAATAAAAAGGTTATACTTGTTGACAAGAATAAGAATCTGAGTAAACCACTGAAAGGTTAGTTGTCGACTTGAAATTTAAGTAGAAAACTGTATTTATACTTGGACGGTGTCGTGGTTTATTTTGTTTGTTTTGTTGAGAAAAGCAACGAGGCACCTGAAAACAGCAATGCAGGGCCATGTTAAACAAAACCAAGAAATCTGGATCAAAATATAAATGTAGTTTTGATGTACCTTTAAGAGAATAACCCAAATTTGCAAATTTGAAAGAAGGGGTTCAATTCATTTAATAAGATACCTCACTCCCATGACAGCACACCACACACACTCCCTGAAGCTCTTACTATGTCAAGGACGTTATAGGGTGAGAGGCTACTAGAGTAAATACAGTTACACACTACTTCCATGCATTTAAAACTTAATTTATTGTCTGCCAAGACACACTTAATAGATAGCATACAACCGTAATAACACTGAAAAGAGTGGACTTCAGAAGGTACACTGGTTTGGTTCAAAAAATGCCATTTAGGGTCACTTTTGGATTGTATAACAAAGCTATTTTGATAGCAAAATGGACCCGCGTTACATGGCACGTAATTACAGACAGTCTACTGGGTTGGATTTTAATGTCAAGTTAAAGAAGAACGCTTAACAATTTTGCTGCATAGCCACCCTCCTATAATACAACTAAGCGTTTTCTCCATCTTTGGTCGTTCTTTTAGCGTTATCTCCTCTCCCTCTTCCTCTTTGCATTCCTTAAGCTTAGCTTCATTCTCTTCTCTCTTGTCTTTTTCCAGTTCCCTTTCCTTTACTTCCACTCCTTCCTCTGTTTCCTTGACCTCTTTCACACTTCATCTTCCTTAACCCAGGTCACTTCATCTTCTAGTTCCTTTTCTTTAATCTCCACGTGCTTTTCGTCTTGGTCTTCTTTTTTTACGTCAGCATCATCACTATCACTATCACAGTCCCTTTCGTAACCATTATCATCTTCGCCATCTTCATCGACGTCTTTTTCTCCTTTATTGTCGTCGTCATCGTCCTCCTCTACTTTCTGTTTCTTCTCATTTCTTCTCTCTTCGTCATTTGCAAGAACTTTTCTGATGACAGTTAAATTGTCTTCTTCATGTTCCACTTCACACTCATCTTCGCCATCGTCATCATAATCAACACTGTCGTCGTCTTCTTCTTCTTGTTCTTTATCCCCACCATCTTGCTCTACTTTCCTTTCCTCAAGAATTGCAGTAACTCTTCTCATCACAGATAAAATATCCTCTTTATCCTCCGTTCACTTTCATCTTTGTCATCTTCACGGTCATCGTCCTCACCACCTACAACGTTAACGTGAACATCCCCGTCATTGCCTTCATTATCACCACCTCTTTCATCATCATCACCATCATCATCATCATCATCATCATCATCATCACCATCATCATCATCATCATCATCATCACCATCACCATCACCATCACCATCACCATCACCATCACCATCACCATCACCATCACCATCACCATCACCATCACCATCATGGTGATCCTTCCCTTGCTTCTCTTGCTCTTCCATTTTCTCTTCTTGATTTAGCAGGACTTTCCTAATGACAGTCAAAATGTCCTCTTTGTGTTCCACTCCATTATCATCACCATCATCATTACCATCCACATAACTTTCATTATCATCCTCGTTTCTTCCATCTCTTCTTCTTCCTCCTCCTCTCCCTGCTCCTCGTCTGCTACCATTTCTGTTTCGTTTTCTTCCTAAAATAGGAATTATAGCATGAAATTATAGCCGTCGCACAAAACTACGACGATATCTCAAATCTTAAATATTTCTTTCTTATGCATGCAGATTAAATTTAGGTTTCTAATAACCCCATTCTCTTTCATACCTTCACCAGTTCAGAGCACTGTCCTGGTATTCAAAGGTCATGGGTTGGAATCCTGTTCAATTTTGCATTTGTTTGATGCTTTAGTTACATGCATAACTGGGATTACCTCTCATGATTCGAAAAGTTTCAGTGGTCTGAGGCGGGTAGCAGATTTAAAAAAAAAGAATGCCAAACGAAAGGTTAGCACACTTAACGGACACTTAGAATTAAGTTTTCTTTTGTTTACACCTAAAGATTTTCTGACTATCTATCCTGTAAATAACAAAAGTGTTTGAATGTTGACAGAAGCGCCAAAATCTTAACAAATGTCCAGACGTTTCAAGACTGTGCCTTTCATCAGTGGAATGTTCGCTATGAGTTGCGCCACGATTCCTGGTATTGAACTTAAAATTTGAAAGTTGCGTTTTGCACGCGCATGCGAACTTCAAATAAAGTGAAAATCAGCATTGAGACCGAGCGGCTGGCATGTCCAAAGTCGAAAGATGAGACGCATTTCCTGCCTCTCACTCTGTTTGTTCCCATCGCAGAGTTTGATCCCGCGGACCAGTGCGTCGGCAGCGGTATGTCCGTTAGAACTGAAATGCTCCGCGACGGGGAAACCGGGCGCATTCGTGTTGATGCTTCGAAGATGTTCACCAAAACGTTCCCTCAGAGTGCGCCCAGTCTTGCCGATGTAAATGGCAAGGCAGGGACGGCAGGAGATGCAGTAAATCAGACCAGAGGACATAAAAGTGAAGGAATCTTTAATGGTTAAGCGTTCCTTTGGCCTTAGAGGATCCGTTTCGCCGGAAATAGGGCCACAAGTACGGCAACGTGGGTGTTGACATGGATAGGTATACCTGCACGTGTTGCAGCCTGCTTTCCTGCCGTGTGACTGAACTAGTGATGTTCGCAAGTTGTCATCACGTCGAAACGCAACCGTTGGTGGTTGAGGAAACATAAGGCTAGTTGCTGGTTACACTACAGCCATAGAGCTTAATTAACCATGGCCCTTAATTTCTGCACTACCATAACTTTATATGGAGCGCTCCCAACATGAAATGTTATTCCCTCTAACTATGCAACCGCGCTATGTACAACCCAATAGCTCTTTGAACGCATTCTACAGCATACCGTTATCTGCAGGTTGTCATCTCGAGACATAGCTAGCAATGAAGTATCGTTTTCCGCAACTTATTTGTTCTCTACCATTTTCCCGTTAAGCCGCTACCCCGAATTTAGCTTTAACAGGCGGTCTCGCAAGAAGTCTTAATTCTCAGAATTTTTTTATTAAAAGCACTTATGGCTCCATAAGGAGTGTTAAATGGCATTTGGCTAACAAGTTTATACTCTTAAAACATTACCTTTCAACGCGCCAAGTAGAATCCGAACTGAAAATGTTCAGCATAATAATATTTTGATAAAATGAATAGAACATTAGTTATCTTCGCTACGAACGATACTTTTGCACTCTATTTTTCTTTAATTTTTCTCACCTTTGTTTTTTTCGCGGGGATTATCTGATACCGAAGCTCACGTTCACAATGGGTAGTCCAGTCGTCGTTTCAACAATGTGAGCAAAATTAAAATACCTCGATCGCATTTGCGAGAGCATATACGCGTGAAAAAAAGAGATCATTTTTGCACGCTTGTATTCTCTCGCAAATGCGAGTCTTGTTGATCTAATTTTTTTCGTTACGTTCACAATCATCTGAGTGTTTCCGTGTTAACTGCAATGCAGGTTCTTGTCATGTAAACTTCGTCTGACAGCGCTTTTTTTCGTCTTTTGACAACTCTAGCTGCCTCAACCTCGCTAGCTGCTTTAACTTCGCAACTGGTCAAACGACACAATATATGTCATTGTTTACATCATCCTTTCGAAATACGCTATTTCTCCTCGCGCTGAATTTGCTCGCGCACTGAAACAGTTTTCCTGTAAGTCAACTAAACTGATCTGTTGATCATTCCAGTAAGAAATGTAGACTGACAACTTGATCACCATAATTTTACGAACAATCGTGACTAAAACTACATACATGTAACATACAAGTACATACGGGCACATACGGACACATCCAAGTAAATACGAGCAACTTACGCCCTCACGGGCTCTTACTTCGGGTAGAAGACACATTAGACTAAGCAAAAGAACGCCGCTAAACAAACCTATTGTCTCTATTGTTTTCCTCGTTCTTTTGTCCTTTTGTCTTCTATTGTTTTACCTCAGCTGTGTCTTCTACACGAAGTAAGAGCCAACTTAGGAGTAACCGCATACGAGTAACATACAATTGCATTCATATATGTTATTGGCTAGCTTGGAGGTCCGTATAGGGAAAACCTGTGAACAAGATCTTGAAAGGGTCACAGTTTTTCCCAATACGGACCGACTACGCCGGCCAATAACATTTTTATACTTTTTTTCTTCCCGTAAACTGGCTTACAAGTGGGTTTGTTTACGCAACTTTGCCATTGAATCGGCTTACGGGTTGTCTACAAACCATCCGCAAAAAATCTAAGGAGCGAACGAGCGAATAAATTAGATACTAAACTAAGAAAGATGTATTAAAGAACTGACTTATTTCGAACTACTTTATGCTAGTTCATTTAGTTCCCCAGTTAAGCTCTCCAAAATTGTTTTCCTGGTGTGAAATTTCGTGCAAAGTTTGAAGTTGTACTACGAAAACAGTTTTAGTCGATCATTACGAATCACTCGCCTGAATTAAACTTTTACCGTAAACTGAGTAGCAGAAAGCTATCTTAAGGTGGATAGAGATAAACTTGCGTTGATTAATCGTCTATGGAAATGTAAAAACGTCGAAAGATTTCCGATAATCGCTAATTCATTCACGAAAATAGATCAGATCGATGGATTCCGCCCGCTGTAGCGGTCCGTATGAGGAAAAATTCCGCCCGCCTCCAGGAACCAATCAGATTGCGGGATTTGTTGAACTCAGCCCGTCTAAATTGAAATTTAAACACCACCTATGAATTCGTTGAGCGAGTAACTGCAACTAGACAAACCCGAGAACTGCAGCAAAACATAACGCTATAAAAACCTGTCTCATGAATGTAAGACATGACCCGCGCACGTATAAAAATGAAATAGAAAAATAGTTAACAATTATTCACCGAAGTGGAGGTAAATATCCACCACTTTCACCGACACTGAGGTGAATAATTGTTTTAGTATATACCATACAAGCTGAATAACTAGTAGCCCAAAGAGTAACTTTATTTTTGAAAATATGCCGACAAAAGCCATTTTGTTTTTCTTAGGCTGCTCGGAGGTAAATAGTACTTGGCTAATCACCTCCGAGCTAGCCAATCAGTGCGCGCGAAAAGCACTATTAACTTGTGTGGTATATACTAATTAACAATTATTCTTTGAAATCAAGGTAAATATTCTGCCACTATTCACCGAGATTGAGAAGAATAATTGTTTTAGTATATACACAGGAAGTGATCTCAACAACATTTTCAGAAGGAAACCATTAAAAATCGATTTAATTGAGCTCTCAATTCATGCGTGGAAAACGTGCAAGCGGTACAAAGTATACGCGAATTCGCGAAACTATTTACAGAATCTTTGAACATGGAAAATCTATAGTTAATATTCGAAAAAACTTCGTGACAGTCTAGAATAACGGTCCTTAGACACCGTTCAAATCAGTGTGAATCAAAAGTATGCTTTATTCAAAAGTATGCTTTATTTTTGTTTGGCTTACGCATTATTCACTCGGTAGGGGGTGAATAATGCTCATTAGCCAGCGATAGCGAACCAATCAGATTGCTTAAAACACCAAGATCACTGAGTGTGTATATACTAATACATTTTATTTTTATTACTGGCCCTCGTGCCATCGCACTGTTGCTCATATGTATTTGTATGTAACTAATGTGCTCTTATGTGTCAGTTTCCGCGTGTGTCAGTATGTACTCGTATGTACCTCGAATGTTACTCGAATGTACTCATATGTTAATCGTATGTACTCGTATGTTGCGGGATTTGATTGGGTCGGTATTTCAAGTTGCAGTCACGATCGTGAGCGTCATCAAATAACGACACGTAAAAGCCGGGTGGATGTCTCGCTTAGTTTAAACGTTGTTGTGTTATAGGTAATTTTTCAATTAAATGGGTTTTAATGTTCTTGATCTTTTACATGTTCTATTTAACATCGATCGGCCATTAACACATTGCTCAAGATAATTTCAAGATTTTTTGTGTAGCGGTGATGGATAAAGCATGAGGAATAAGTATTAAGCCAGCAAAACTAAAACTTTCGAATTCAAGCCCTTCTGATGGTCTGTTAAACCGAATAAAAATATCACCTAAAAAAAATGCTTGCCAAGAAGAGAGCGGTCCGCTCTTTAATCTTTAATGTTATTGTCTACTTATCTCACCTTTCTCTGGTCATCTTGACGTTTCGTTGGCAGTTGCGCACATAGGTGTACGAGCCGGGGGGCGGGGGGGGGAGCTGCAGCCCCCCCCCCCCCCCCCCCCCCAGTCGCAGAAAATTTTGAGATTTTTCGGGCCAAAACGCTGATGATTCGGGCAAAAGTACTCGGGAGAAAGCATTCTAAAAGGTACTCAAGGCCTGGCTTGTAGATTACTTTCACTAGCGTTTGTCTTGTCAAATCGGAGTTAAGGTCAAATGATCTCAGGATCCACAATTGCAGGTATTCTGTTTTGGAAAAAGCCATATGCCAATTAAATGTGTACCGTGGGAATCCATGATGTTATTTCCATTAGTGACAAAAGGATGAAAAAGGACGACCAAGATGGGCTCCTGCCAAGACTTATGTCTTTGTGGTGGCTCTGAAAAGAGCCCTTTTGAATGGCTTCGCAAAGTGCCGGTTTAAAATTTTCCTGAACTTCTCGCACGAGGAGCAATTAAACTGTTTCTTTTATAAGTTTCTGATTTTACCAGGCTGTCGAATGAAGTCATAGGCTAGGAGTATGCAATGTTTCAAAATAACTACAGTGGAATCCTGATTTCTCTAACCCTCATTTTTTTCGATCCTCCCGATAACTCAAACCAATAGTCGTTTCCCTCTCCTCAGTCAAACGCCATAATTTCACGAACTGTCCGATTTTTAAAAGCAATTTTCATCAGTTCTCTTGGATGTTCCAAAAAATCGGAATTCGGCTGTGTTTCCGTAATGATAACAGTTTCATTAGACGTAAGAATCGAGAACGTCTTTGTTTTTACTGCGATTTGAGTACGCATATACAACTGACACTTTCGGGCATTTTGTAATTTTTCGGGCAATAAGGTCACCGCCCCCCCCCCCCCCCCCAGGTCCGAGGGTGCCCGTACGCCTATGGTTGCGCAATAAGACGAGGGGACTAGTATTCCCAAAGCTAGTTAACCAGTCATTTCACACCAGCGCTGAATGCGTATTTCTTTATGCCGGACTTACACATATTTCGCACTGCAAGTAATGTCACGGAAAATTAATAGAATTCTGCGCGACTCGGATGCCGATTTTTGAATGAAAGGAGCGTTACTGAGGGCGGAAATCTGTGTCCTCTTTGGTTGGTAATTCTCAAATCAGTTTGATAATTAAAGTGTCGAAGACATCTTTGCAAATATGCATGCAAAGAACTTTGTGACATCAAACCAGGAATAGACTCATTCCCCTTACTTGCTTGGTCGTGGAACAGACGATGGCCAGATTTTCTTAACTTTTACAGCCTGTAGAAAGTCAAGATTAGGGCTAAAAAGGCGCAATAAGGCGCAATGCGTTTCAAACCGGTGCAAAGAGTTATTTAAGCGAAAAAGAAAATTTAGGGTTAGGTGCACTTTAAAGCTGCGGTGCAGCTGGCGGTGAAGTGTAGTGAGCTATACTTTCTCCGGCGCTGTTCTGCCTTCAAAACGGACTGAAATCGATTCGAGTCAAAACCAAGATTACGTGTTACCTTTACTGATTTTGAGAAGAGATGTTTTGATTTTTCATTCCTGACATCAATCTGTGTCAACAATAATTTTGGGACTAAGAAAAATTTAACTTTTTAAATAAATTATTGTCAACCATTTTGTGCATCGGATTTGTTAAATGCGAAACAAAGTAATGGTTTTTTTTACATAAGCTTTTAAATAAGCTTCATTTCAAGACCAATTTTGATGTTTGGTTTGGTCTCGCTTGACTTCCAACTGAGGCTGCTCGAGTATTTTGGTTTAGTAATTTATTTATTGATTTTTGGTTTTAGTAATAACTTGGGCTATTATAAAACTTCGATAGAAACACGGTACAAGTTTTCTATCCGTTAAATGATGGTGAGCAACTATGGAAAACATTTACTTGTTATATATTATTTAAAAAACTCATAAGCAACTGCTGGTTTTGAATTGTACAGATGAGCAACTACGTTTAGCCTGGGTCAAACGGCTCATGATGGTCGATGATAGTCGATGATAGTTGAGCACGCGCGTTCCGTTTATCATCAACGCTATATTCAGTTTGAACATTGTTCAAATTCTTCATGATAGTCGATGATAGTTTTTCTCGGTTGACCACGCGTATGATAGTTTTGATGAGTTTTTCGGTCAGTTGTTTTAGTAATCACTGGCCCGATAGCGGTCAGAAAACATGCTGCCAGCCCTCTTCCGTTGCGAAAAATTCAACTTTTACAAGTTGTCATTCTTACGGGACTTCATTTAGTATTCACATTTTTACGCGGAAAGAGCTTGGAACCTCGCTGCTCTCGTGACTTTGCTTGCACGATTGCCAGTGAACTATCGTCAATTATCACGAACTTCTTTGGCCGTTTGACCATTTTGAACGATAGTTGGTGATAGTTCATGATAGTGGGGGAGAATCAGCTATTCATCGACTATCGCGCGCCGTTTGACCAGGCTTATTCACTGGGATTATCACATTCTGCCTATGAATTCTTGAGGTGTCCTAGCTATCAGCAGAGCACCTCTCCGGTAGGGAACATAGAACTATTAGAGAGGATGAACAGAGGAGATTCAGATGCTGATGGCAAATGATTTATGCGCTGTCCACAATACGCTGGAGAATTTTGTAAACGTAGCTTTATTTCCAAGGTTAGGCCCTATCGTCCACAGTAAGTCCGTAACGAAAACGCTCTTTAAACCTGAGGAAATTGAACGCCCGCTTTGCTTTTTAGTGTGGACGAAACATACATTTGGAAAACGAGCTTTTCGAAACAGATGGTGTCAGGTAATCACAATTTGATTTCCCTGCCAAGTCTTCCAAAGCACAGATCCAAAATGACTTTTTTCAATGTTTGCGATGTAGTTGTGGACAGAAAACATTGATGCTTTTCAGAGTGAAAATTTCTCCAGGATAGTGTGGACGGGACCAACGTTTTGAAACTTACTTAAGTGGCAGTCTCTCTAAAAGCGGTCCACTCGACTTCGGGACCAAAGATAATTTTCCCTCATTTTTTGTCAGTGAAAAGGGTTTGGTTCACATATATAAAAAGAGCAATTTATTATTTTCCAGTTTCTTATTTTTGCTTGCTAGGAGCCAAATTGATTTGGCCGAACTGAGGTTGCCGACCGTGATCAGAAAGGAAAAATTTCACCGATTTTGTGAAGCGTGCTACGTCCCCTAAAATACAGCTCGCAGAATTTCGTTTCATACAAATTCTAAGGTACATTCATTACTTTGACTGACGAAATATGAAACTTGTCGAAAAAATTCTACGCTTACCAGAGAGGCTGCAAGACACCCTACTCTGAGGCCTTTGTTCACCTACTCAAATTTAACCAAGTCTAAAGGGAGGCTAAAAAGCAGATCACACTAATTTCTACCTTCTTACCGTTCCATAAGTTCAAACCGCTGGATATCTCCTTGGATTGCACGCGACAACGGCGAAGCTTTTCGTAGTAGGCACCACCGTTAGCCACTATTAGTACTCAACCCAACTAGTGGACTAATGCAAATCCTGCATTTTGATGGAGTACACTTACTAGGAGACTATAAACAATAGTCATCGAGTAGGGAAATTCGCGTTTTTCTTTCGTTTTTTCCCCCAAATAATCCTTCTTCAACTTGCATTTGCAACCTTATTATTGCCTTTTCTGTCCGACTAGTTGGGTGATACTAAAACAATTAGACTCTTCTACCCTCTCGAGCTTACGGGTCTAATTGTTAATTAGACACCACGAGGGATAGCCCACAGTCATTACTGTATGCGGCATTCGTCTCACACCGTGTGAGTAATCTGTAGATCAGCGCCAGTTTCAGAAAAAAAGGCCACCTTAATATAATCCAATGCATTTGATCAAAATTTTTTTTTGATAATCGATAAAAAATGTTCTATAACCACGAAGTAACGGCTTACATCATAAATAATAGTTTGTTAAAAAGCTAATTATAAATAGAATTCTGATTTAAAAGTTACATTCATCATTATGGAAAAGTGTACACTATATAGTAAAAATATGATAGAGATGTTGCACTCGAGTGCTCTCAGCTGGTGCATTTGTTACTCGATCATTTTGTTCCTTGAAATTAACCATAATAGAGGAGTTCAAACTCTAAGGGGCATTATGTGAGATTTGGCCAAATTTACAAAGAAACAAAGCTTTAAAACTTACGTTTTTCTTTATATTTCCGTTCTGATG
Source organism: Platygyra sinensis (assembly GCA_019787425.1). NCBI lineage: Eukaryota > Metazoa > Cnidaria > Anthozoa > Scleractinia > Merulinidae > Platygyra > Platygyra sinensis. Next base: position 10,735 of record JAHPZR010025517.1, read on the forward strand.
ACTAAACATGTAATGTAGATGTGGGAAAACTCCCTTTCTAGGTTTACCAACGATTTTGAGCCGATCGAGTGATTGCTGTGGGCGAAGGGATGTTTTAATAGTTCAAACAGAATAATTTGTTCAAGTCTTAGCCGCTCAAACCACAAAAATAATATCTCCGATACTCTTATAAGTAGGCTAATGCTTATAGCACAAACGATCGTCAGTCAAAAAGCTGGTAAACGTGTTTATCTATTTACAATAAGAATTTCTTCTCAAAAGCGAAACTCAGAGCAAAAACATCAAATAAAAAAGTATCTTTTACCGCTTTGCCGGTTTCTTTACAATCTTTCCCTGAATACCTACAGTGCCCCTTAGAGCGCGAACTCTTCTATAATTAGGTTTCCTTTTTTAATTAGTCAGTGTCTTGTTTGATCGTTAATTAAAACTGTTCGAAAGCGACATGTTGTGGGGCTAAATAAATCCCGCACTCTATGCTCAGTTTCAAGGAAGGCTCTTCAGACCACCAACCGAAGCTAATAAAACGTGTTTTGAGTTGCAAATGATTTTCCGTATTAATATTGAAAAATGTTTCTTTTGAGTAGCGATTCTTAGAACTAATAAGTGTCAATTAAAATATATCGTGCAACATTCTGCCAATACAACGTATTTGTTTTGCACCCGAGAGCTTCTTTCAGGATGCCCTCCGTCAATTCAAAGGTGAGTTGAATTAGTTATTTGGTTTATTTGTTTGCTTTATTTGACAACAACAACAACAAAAAAAACCTCCCAATAGTTAAGGACCCACACAAAACGGCTTCTTTCGCACAAAGGCCGTTTTAGGTGTTCAACTGATGTGCGCTAAAGCTTTTGCGACCAATGATACCTCACATTCTTCAGTTATGGGAAAATTTAAACCGAAAAGGAAAGACGATATTGATGGTTAATGGCTGATTAAAACTGTTGCAAAGCCACACGTTGGGCTACTGAATAAATCCCGAACTCTATGCTCATTAGCAAACAAAGGATATTTAGACCGCTAATCGGAGAATTAAACGTGTTTTAAATTTCGAATGGTTTCAGTATTGAAATTGAAAGAGAGGGATTGCTGGAAGTAACAAATAAGTTTCTCATAAAATATATCGTGCAGTCTTCTGCCATTACGCAATGCAACGCAATTCGAGATCTTGATAAGTTCTTTACAGATGCCCACTCCAAATAAGTGTAGTCGTCAATTCAGAAGGTGAGTTAAATTGTTTTTTTGCGTGCGTGTGTGTGTTTCTTTTTTTATTTCTTTTGAATTTGGAACCATTCTCTTAACAACAGGTAAGGGGTGACAACAAAACGTCTAATTTTGCCTACTTTTCTTGCGTCCACAACGCGTCTTGAGGTATTAATTGCGCACAATTATACCTTTACTTTTCGCCTAGAACTGTCAGTTTTCAATAACGGGAGAATTGAATTTAAACTGAAAAGAAGTAGCGATCAGTTTAAAAACAGGTGAAACTGTTCATGTAATTTACCCCGGTCAGCAAGGAAGGACCAGGATAAAATTTTGGGAAAAAGGGTTTCAAAGCTCCAGCCATATATTCAAATCAGTTTCATTTTACATTCAATATTTTACACAATTGCAGAGAACAACAATGTTATATCAAGGGATTACCTTCAATTAAATGAGGTTTTAAACCCATTATTCGGGTCAGGATTAGCAACAGTAATATTTCCTGCGTTCATTTAAGTAAAACGTAGTGGTCCTCTTGGGAAATGCTGTGAAAGGTACAGCCGATCCCGAATTACCGACCTCGAACTTTCTAAGGAAAAAATATGCTATCTTTACTGACAGGTGAAAATTAGAGCTTAGAGCTTAGTTACCATGGTTACACAGATGAAATCGGCCGAAATTAATTTTACTGAAAATCGGAAAGAAAACTCAGAGCAAGGCATGTCTTCTAAACCTACTAAATGGGAATCGTTTGCCTCCAACACAACCCTTCATGGACTTAGATATGTAACCGACAAGAGCCATTCCATTTCGAGAAGAGGTCTTTGGTTCATATTTCTCGGCACCGCTGCCACGGCCTATGTGTATCTTGCATCCGTAAGCTTAAATAAATTCGTCTCGAGACCAATTAAAACAGTAATTTCTCAAGAAACTCCCACAGAAGGCTTAAAGTTCCCTGCAGTGACAATCTGCAACTTAAACACCGTCATGAGATCTAAGGTAGATATGGCAGACGAGGACGAGAACTTTGTAAAGATGGGATTAAACATCAGTGGATGCAGTGAGACACGAGAGGTTCGAGGGAATCTTACTTGTGGCCAAGCGTTGATATGTGTTTATTCGCCGTATGGAGCAGCCCTGGTTAAAGGCTGCAATGGAACAGTGCGGCAAAAACTAATGAATGTTCTAAACCGTTCTTCACACCGTGTGTTTAAAGAAGAAGAATTTTTCACAAAATATGGCCATGACATAGTTGGCATGAGCGCCTCTTTTCTTTACTGCTTCTTCATGCAAACCATAAGATGTTCTGAGAAAGATTTCGTACCAAAACTTACAGAATATGGCATTTGCTTCACCTTTAACTCTGGTCAGAATGGTTTCTATCGCAGTGCAAAATATGAAGGTCCTGACTTTGGGCTCAGCATTTTACTCGATGTTCAAACCAACGAGAGTACACTCAGTCAATTTTCGAGTGGATTAAAAGTGATCGTGCACGATCAAGACACCTTCGTCAACCGATATAATGGTTTCAACATCGTTCCTGGCACGCACGCGTCGGTTGGAGTCAAATTAAGAAAGGTTAGTTGTTTTAAGGCATACAGCATATTCTATTAATCCACTCACTATTTTAATTATTTATTCAGTTAGTTAGTTATTTAGTTATTTGAGCATTTTAGCCATATTGTTTTTACTATCTCTCCTTTTTTGATTCTCTTGGCACGTGATGCGGACCCCAGTGTACAAGAGCTCATTTACAGTGGGTCGCGGTGGCGATCCTGTTTCAAGACCTAGCTGGGGAGACACTGTGCTGTCTTCTTGTGCAAGAAACTTTGCTTTTACATTGCTTCTCTCCGCTCAAGTGTATAAATGGGTACCGGCGAGGTAAATGCTGGGGGGTAACCCTGCGATGGACTAGCATCCCATCCAGGTGGAGAAGGTGATTTTTCTAGTTGCTTCATGCTATTAAAACTGGGATAAGCACATGACCTGATGGGTCACTTGCCTCGTGTGCTGAATGAACCTTCATTATCAGTTTTATTTCTCCGTATGGATAGTGGGGTCAGACGATGCCTTGCCTGCCTGAAAAAATTACATGTACATTACATTATTAAATTCTTTTCTAGCACGTTAGACTTCCAGCACCTTTCAAAACGAACTGCCGACAGGATGCGCTGCCGGGAATTGGTTCCTACACTAAAGACGGATGCCTTCATTCGTGCCTCTCAAATATGACCTTAACCCAATGTGGCTGCCGCAGTACCGGGTCGCCAGGTTTGATTTTCTTAGTATTGTTTTAAAATGGCACCATTAGTTCTGATTAAATAATAGCACTTTCCGTGTCTACATAGCCTCATCCTAACACGAAGGGGGTTCAAAACAGATAATTTTCCGGCCCCTACACCCCCCCCCCCCCCCCCCCGCCCCAAACCCGGTTTTTGGGGAAGGCTATATAAATATGGAAAGTACCCTATTACTTCTATAAAATATTTTTCAAGAATATGGGGGAATCTAAAACGTGTTTTACATAATATCGAGTAATGAGAGCGCACGTAGTATCTCAGTTATTTTGTAATAATAAAAACAGACTGATGTCAACAAGATAATATTTGAGTGCTATCAATGTAAAAACATGTGGTACAAAAACCCTAAGGTCGATTGTGATTGTCTCTCCCCAGATCACGAGTGTTTTACTTTTTGGCGACTAAACGGGTGTATAAATTAGTTGCCATCAAGAAAAGTCATTGTTACGTTCTTTTACACTAATCTTATTCAAAGATTGTTTTTCTTATCGAATTCCGACAGTTTTGCAGTTTACACTTTAATCACCTCCAGTCAATCCGAATGGTTTCATCGTGACGAAAACTCGTTTTGATACAGAGACACAAGGTATCTCGAAAATAGCCTATTGATTACTCTGGCGTCGTTCCAGTTTTTTTGCAAGTTAAAGGCTATAATTTTTCATTTTTTATAGCTTATACTTAACACTGTTAATGGGAAAGGAGGATTTAGGTGTGAACTTTTGTCGCAACATTTTAACAATTAAATCTACAAATATTATTATTTTTGTAGGTACAGAGGGGGCACCTGTCTGCTCCATGCAAGACCTTGACTGTGTTCAAGATTCTCGAAGTACGTAAGATAAAACTTTTAGTGATACTGGCGACGCAACATCACAGTCGTATATGGGGCGCCGTACTGGACATTATCACGAACTTTCCTTATACGCGCTCAACTCCTACTAAACGTGACATATTTTATATTTGTTATGGTCATTGTCATATAACCATGCCAAAATCCAAATAAACATGCTCAACTCGCTTATGGTCATTGCCATGTAACCATGCCAAATTCCAAATAAATATGCTCAATTTACTTTATATTCTCTCTGGTCATTGTCATATAACCATGCCCAAATACACTTACATTGAGCATTCCAAACTTTCATCCCGCAGTATGGTATGATGCACTGCGCGCTTTATATGCTGATTTTGTAACCAGCTCTCTCGCGACCACTCCTGGAATTGGTCAAAACCGGGTGTTAGGTGCATTACATAGCAGGGGAATACGAGTGCAGAGATGGAAAGTCAGATAAATGATGCGCGAGAAGATCCAGTTGGAACAGCACTTCGATGGAGAAACTGAATTTTCCCTTTGGAAACCTCCAGTTTCGGTTGACCTCTCATGCCTGTGTTCTTGCTCTTGCATTGGTGGGCCGGCACATTTACTGTCCTCATTCAAATAATCGGCCCAGCCATATTTTCAAAATAGACTCTAAGTCCTGTCAAGCGTGTGGACAGCTCATCCATGTTCCTATGAAAATTTGCCTTTTCTGAATCACGATCCGAACTGATGAGTTCGGAAGCTCTCTCACCTCGTCTCCCTCTCAAAATAAAAACAGTTTCCCCAGCCTCTGAAAGCCTTTCTATTCTACATTTCTATTCTGTCTATGTCCCCATGGCCAGCAGATGAAAATACACAAATGCTTTGTTCTGCTTCGGCAAGGTGTGTTTTTGTCCGTTCAAAAAATGATATGAGTCGATTATCTGATCCAGCAATGCCACCTAGAATCGCCGTTTTGTTTATCATTGGTCGCGAGAGAGCTGGTTACAAAATCAGCATATAAAGCGCGCAGTGCATCATACCATACTGCGGGATGAAAGTTTGGAATGCTCAATGTAAGTGTATTTGGGCATGGTTATATGACAATGACCAGAGAGAATATAAAGTAAATTGAGCATATTTATTTGGAATTTGGCATGGTTACATGGCAATGACCATAAGCGAGTTGAGCATGTTTATTTGGATTTTGGCATGGTTATATGACAATGACCATAACAAATATAAAATATGTCACGTTTAGTAGGAGTTGAGCGCGTATAAGGAAAGTTCGTGATAATGTCCAGTACGGCGCCCCATATACGACTGTGATGTTGCGTCGCCAGTATCACTAAAAGTTTTATCTTACGTACTTCGAGAATCTTGAACACAGTCAAGGTCTTGCATGGAGCAGACAGGTGCCCCCTCTGTACCTACAAAAATAATAATATTTGTAGATTTAATTGTTAAAATGTTGCGACAAAAGTTCACACCTAAATCCTCCTTTCCCATTAACAGTGTTAAGTATAAGCTATAAAAAATGAAAAATTATAGCCTTTAACTTGCAAAAAAACTGGAACGACGCCAGAGTAATCAATAGGCTATTTTCGAGATACCTTGTGTCTCTGTATCAAAACGAGTTTTCGTCACGATGAAACCATTCGGATTGACTGGAGGTGATTAAAGTGTAAACTGCAAAACTGTCGGAATTCGATAAGAAAAACAATCTTTGAATAAGATTAGTGTAAAAGAACGTAACAATGACTTTTCTTGATGGCAACTAAATTTATACACCCGTTTAGTCGCCAAAAAGTAAAACACTCGTGATCTGGGGAGAGACAATCACAATCGACCTTAGGGTTTTTGTACCACATGTTTTTACATTGATAGCACTCAAATATTATCTTGTTGACATCAGTCTGTTTTTATTATTACAAAATAACTGAGATACTACGTGCGCTCTCATTACTCGATATTATGTAAAACACGTTTTAGATTCCCCCATATTCTTGAAAAATATTTTATAGAAGTAATAGGGTACTTTCCATATTTATATAGCCTTCCCCAAAAACCGGGTTTGGGGCGGGGGGGGGGGGGGGGGGGTGTAGGGGCCGGAAAATTATCTGTTTTGAACCCCCTTCGTGTTAGGATGAGGCTATGTAGACACGGAAAGTGCTATTATTTAATCAGAACTAATGGTGCCATTTTAAAACAATACTAAGAAAATCAAACCTGGCGACCCGGTACTGCGGCAGCCACATTGGGTTAAGGTCATATTTGAGAGGCACGAATGAAGGCATCCGTCTTTAGTGTAGGAACCAATTCCCGGCAGCGCATCCTGTCGGCAGTTCGTTTTGAAAGGTGCTGGAAGTCTAACGTGCTAGAAAAGAATTTAATAATGTAATGTACATGTAATTTTTTCAGGCAGGCAAGGCATCGTCTGACCCCACTATCCATACGGAGAAATAAAACTGATAATGAAGGTTCATTCAGCACACGAGGCAAGTGACCCATCAGGTCATGTGCTTATCCCAGTTTTAATAGCATGAAGCAACTAGAAAAATCACCTTCTCCACCTGGATGGGATGCTAGTCCATCGCAGGGTTACCCCCCAGCATTTACCTCGCCGGTACCCATTTATACACTTGAGCGGAGAGAAGCAATGTAAAAGCAAAGTTTCTTGCACAAGAAGACAGCACAGTGTCTCCCCAGCTAGGTCTTGAAACAGGATCGCCACCGCGACCCACTGTAAATGAGCTCTTGTACACTGGGGTCCGCATCACGTGCCAAGAGAATCAAAAAAGGAGAGATAGTAAAAACAATATGGCTAAAATGCTCAAATAACTAAATAACTAACTAACTGAATAAATAATTAAAATAGTGAGTGGATTAATAGAATATGCTGTATGCCTTAAAACAACTAACCTTTCTTAATTTGACTCCAACCGACGCGTGCGTGCCAGGAACGATGTTGAAACCATTATATCGGTTGACGAAGGTGTCTTGATCGTGCACGATCACTTTTAATCCACTCGAAAATTGACTGAGTGTACTCTCGTTGGTTTGAACATCGAGTAAAATGCTGAGCCCAAAGTCAGGACCTTCATATTTTGCACTGCGATAGAAACCATTCTGACCAGAGTTAAAGGTGAAGCAAATGCCATATTCTGTAAGTTTTGGTACGAAATCTTTCTCAGAACATCTTATGGTTTGCATGAAGAAGCAGTAAAGAAAAGAGGCGCTCATGCCAACTATGTCATGGCCATATTTTGTGAAAAATTCTTCTTCTTTAAACACACGGTGTGAAGAACGGTTTAGAACATTCATTAGTTTTTGCCGCACTGTTCCATTGCAGCCTTTAACCAGGGCTGCTCCATACGGCGAATAAACACATATCAACGCTTGGCCACAAGTAAGATTCCCTCGAACCTCTCGTGTCTCACTGCATCCACTGATGTTTAATCCCATCTTTACAAAGTTCTCGTCCTCGTCTGCCATATCTACCTTAGATCTCATGACGGTGTTTAAGTTGCAGATTGTCACTGCAGGGAACTTTAAGCCTTCTGTGGGAGTTTCTTGAGAAATTACTGTTTTAATTGGTCTCGAGACGAATTTATTTAAGCTTACGGATGCAAGATACACATAGGCCGTGGCAGCGGTGCCGAGAAATATGAACCAAAGACCTCTTCTCGAAATGGAATGGCTCTTGTCGGTTACATATCTAAGTCCATGAAGGGTTGTGTTGGAGGCAAACGATTCCCATTTAGTAGGTTTAGAAGACATGCCTTGCTCTGAGTTTTCTTTCCGATTTTCAGTAAAATTAATTTCGGCCGATTTCATCTGTGTAACCATGGTAACTAAGCTCTAAGCTCTAATTTTCACCTGTCAGTAAAGATAGCATATTTTTTCCTTAGAAAGTTCGAGGTCGGTAATTCGGGATCGGCTGTACCTTTCACAGCATTTCCCAAGAGGACCACTACGTTTTACTTAAATGAACGCAGGAAATATTACTGTTGCTAATCCTGACCCGAATAATGGGTTTAAAACCTCATTTAATTGAAGGTAATCCCTTGATATAACATTGTTGTTCTCTGCAATTGTGTAAAATATTGAATGTAAAATGAAACTGATTTGAATATATGGCTGGAGCTTTGAAACCCTTTTTCCCAAAATTTTATCCTGGTCCTTCCTTGCTGACCGGGGTAAATTACATGAACAGTTTCACCTGTTTTTAAACTGATCGCTACTTCTTTTCAGTTTAAATTCAATTCTCCCGTTATTGAAAACTGACAGTTCTAGGCGAAAAGTAAAGGTATAATTGTGCGCAATTAATACCTCAAGACGCGTTGTGGACGCAAGAAAAGTAGGCAAAATTAGACGTTTTGTTGTCACCCCTTACCTGTTGTTAAGAGAATGGTTCCAAATTCAAAAGAAATAAAAAAAGAAACACACACACGCACGCAAAAAAACAATTTAACTCACCTTCTGAATTGACGACTACACTTATTTGGAGTGGGCATCTGTAAAGAACTTATCAAGATCTCGAATTGCGTTGCATTGCGTAATGGCAGAAGACTGCACGATATATTTTATGAGAAACTTATTTGTTACTTCCAGCAATCCCTCTCTTTCAATTTCAATACTGAAACCATTCGAAATTTAAAACACGTTTAATTCTCCGATTAGCGGTCTAAATATCCTTTGTTTGCTAATGAGCATAGAGTTCGGGATTTATTCAGTAGCCCAACGTGTGGCTTTGCAACAGTTTTAATCAGCCATTAACCATCAATATCGTCTTTCCTTTTCGGTTTAAATTTTCCCATAACTGAAGAATGTGAGGTATCATTGGTCGCAAAAGCTTTAGCGCACATCAGTTGAACACCTAAAACGGCCTTTGTGCGAAAGAAGCCGTTTTGTGTGGGTCCTTAACTATTGGGAGGTTTTTTTTGTTGTTGTTGTTGTCAAATAAAGCAAACAAATAAACCAAATAACTAATTCAACTCACCTTTGAATTGACGGAGGGCATCCTGAAAGAAGCTCTCGGGTGCAAAACAAATACGTTGTATTGGCAGAATGTTGCACGATATATTTTAATTGACACTTATTAGTTCTAAGAATCGCTACTCAAAAGAAACATTTTTCAATATTAATACGGAAAATCATTTGCAACTCAAAACACGTTTTATTAGCTTCGGTTGGTGGTCTGAAGAGCCTTCCTTGAAACTGAGCATAGAGTGCGGGATTTATTTAGCCCCACAACATGTCGCTTTCGAACAGTTTTAATTAACGATCAAACAAGACACTGACTAATTAAAAAAGGAAACCTAATTATAGAAGAGTTCGCGCTCTAAGGGGCACTGTAGGTATTCAGGGAAAGATTGTAAAGAAACCGGCAAAGCGGTAAAAGATACTTTTTTATTTGATGTTTTTGCTCTGAGTTTCGCTTTTGAGAAGAAATTCTTATTGTAAATAGATAAACACGTTTACCAGCTTTTTTGACTGACGATCGTTTGTGCTATAAGCATTAGCCTACTTATAAGAGTATCGGAGATATTATTTTTGTGGTTTGAGCGGCTAAGACTTGAACAAATTATTCTGTTTGAACTATTAAAACATCCCTTCGCCCACAGCAATCACTCGATCGGCTCAAAATCGTTGGTAAACCTATGAAAGGGAGTTTTCCCCATCTACATTACATGTTTAGTCATCAGAACGGAAATATAACTGAAGAAAAACGTAAGTTTTAAAGCTTTGTTTCTTTGTAAATTTGGCCAAATCTCACATAATGCCCCTAAGAGTTTGAACTCCTCTATTATGGTTAATTTCAAGGAACAAAATGATCGAGTAACAAATGCACCAGTGAGAGTACTCGAGTGCAACAGCTCTATCATATTTTTACTATATAGTGTACACTTTTCCATAATGAATGAATGTAACTTTTAAATCAGAATTCTAGTTATAATTAGCTTTTTAACAACTATTATTTATGATGTAAGCCGTTACTTCGTGGTTATAGAACATTTTTTATCGATTATCAAAAAAAAATTTGATCAAAAGCATTGGATTATATTAAGGTGGCCTTTTTTTCTGAAACTGCGCTGATCTACAGATTACTCACCCGGTGTGAGACGAATGCCGCATACAGTAATGACTGTGGGCTATCCCTCGTGGCTGTCTAATTAACAATTAGACCCGTAGCTCGAGAGGGCTAGAAGAGTCTAATTGTTTTAGTATCACCCACTAGTCGCGACAGAAAAGGCAATAATAAAGGTTGCAATGCAAGTTGAAGAAGTATTTATTTGGGGGAAAAACGAAAGAAAAACCGGCGAATTTCCCTACTCGATGACTATTGTTTATAGTCTCCTAGTAGCGTACTCCATCAAAATGCAGGATTGTGCATTAGTCCACTAGTGGGTTGATACTAATAGTGGCTAACGGTGGTGCCTACTACGAAAAGCTTCGCCGTTGTCGCGTGCAATCCAAGGAGATACCCAGCGGTTTGAACTTATGGAACGGTTTATTAAGGTAAGAAAATTTACTGTGATCTGCTTTTTAGCCTCCCTTTAGACTTGGTTAAATTTGAGTAGGTGAACGCGGCCTCAGAGTAGGGTGTCTTCCAGCCTCTCTGGTAAGCGTACAATTTTTTCGAAAAGTTTCCATATTTCGTCAGTCAAAGTAATGAATGTACCTTAGAATTTGTATGAAAACGAAATTCTGCGAGCTGTATTTAGGGGACGTAGCACGCTTCACAAAATCGGGTGAAATTTTCCTTTCTGATCACGGTCGGCAACCTCAGTTCGGCAAAAATTCAATTTGGCTCCTAGCAAAGCAAATAAGAAACTGGAAAATAATAAATTGCATCTTTTATATATGTGAACCAAACCCTTTTCACTGACAAAAAATGAGGGAAAATTATCTTTGGTCACGAAGTCGAGTGGACCGCTTTTAGAGAGACTGCCACTTAAGTAAGTTTCCAAAACGTTGGTCCCGTCCACACTATCCTGTGAGAATTTTCACTCTGAAAAACATCAAATGTTTTCTGTCCACACTACCATCGCAAACATTTGAAAAAAGTCATTTTGGATCTGTGCTTTGGAAGACTTTGGCAGGGAAATCAAATTGTGATTACCGTGACACCATCTGTTCGAAAAGCTCGGTTTTCAAAATGTATGTTTTCGTCCACACTAAAAACGCAAAGCGGGCGTTCAATTTCCTCAGGTTTAAAGAGCGTTTTCGTTACGGATTAATGTGGACGATAGGGCCTAGCCTTGGAAATAAAGCTACGTTTTACAAAATTCCCAGCGTATTGTGGACAGCGCATAAATCATCTGCCATCAGCATCTGAATCTCCTCTGTTCATCCTCTCTAATAGTTCATGTTCCCTACCGGAGAGGTGCTCTGCTTGATAGCTAGGGACATCCTCAAGAATTTCATAGGCAGAATGTTGATATATCCAGTGAATAAGCCCTGGTCAAACGGCGCGCGATAGTCGTGATAGCTGATTCTCCCCCAACTATCATGAACTATCACCAACTATCGTTCAAAATGGTCAAACGGCCAAAGAAGTTCGTGATAATTGACGATAGTTCACTGGCAATCGTGCAAGCAAAGTCACGAGAGCAGCGAGTTCCAAGCTCTTTCCACGTAAAAATGTGAATACTAAATGAAGTCCCGTAAGACAAACTTGTAAAAGTATGAATTTTTCGCAACGGAGAGGGCGGCAGCATGTTTTCTGACCGCTATCGGGCCAGTGATTACTAAAACAACTGACCGAAAAACTATCATAAACTTCATACGCGTGGTCAAACGAGAAAAACTATCATCGACTATCATGAAGAATTTGAACAAGGTCAAACTGAATAAGTTGATGATAAACGGAAGCGCGTGCTCAACTATCATCGACTATCATCGACCATCATGAGCCGTTTGACCCAGGCTTAAACGTAGTTCTCTCTGTAAAATTAAAACCAGCAGTTGCTTATGAGTTTTTAAATAATATATAACAATAAATGTTTATTCCATATAGTTCACCATCATTTAAGGAATAGAAAACTTGTACCGTGTTCTATCGAAGTTTTATAATAGCCCAAGTTATTACTAAAACCAAAAATCAATAAATAAATTACTAAACCAAAAATACTCGAGCACCTCAGTTGGAAGTCAAGCGAGACCAAACCAAACATCAAAATTGGTCTTGAAATGAAGCTTATTTAAAAGCTTATGTAAAAAAAACCATTACTTTGTTTCGCATTTAACAAATCCGATGCACAAAATGGTTGACAATAATTTATTTAAAAAGTTAATTTTTCTTAGTCCCAAAATTATTGTTGACACAGATTGATGTCAGGAATGAAAAATCAAAACATCTCTTCTCAAAATCAGTAAAGGTAACACGTAATCTTGGTTTTTGACTCGAATCGATTTCAGTCCGTTTTGAAGGCAGAACAGCGCCGGAGAAAGTATAGCTCACTACACTTCACCGCCAGCTGCACCGCAGCTTTAAAGTGCACCTAACCCTAAATTTTCTTTTTCGCTTAAATAACTCTTTGCACCGGTTTGAAACGCATTGCGCCTTATTGCGCCTTTTTAGCCCTAATCTTGACTTTCTACAGGCTGTAAAAGTTAAGAAATCTGGCCATCGTCTGTTCCACGACCAAGCAAGTAAGGGGAATGAGTCTATTCCTGGTTTGATGTCACAAAGTTCTTTGCATGCATATTTGCAAAGATGTCTTCGACACTTTAATTATCAAACTGATTTGAGAATTACCAACCAAAGAGGACACAGATTTCCGCCCTCAGTAACGCTCCTTTCATTCAAAAATCGGCATCCGAGTCGCGCAGAATTCTATTAATTTTCCGTGACATTACTTGCAGTGCGAAATATGTGTAAGTCCGGCATAAAGAAATACGCATTCAGCGCTGGTGTGAAATGACTGGTTAACTAGCTTTGGGAATACTAGTCCCCTCGTCTTATTGCGCAACCATAGGCGTACGGGCACCCTCGGACCTGGGGGGGGGGGGGGGGGGGCGGTGACCTTATTGCCCGAAAAATTACAAAATGCCCGAAAGTGTCAGTTGTATATGCGTACTCAAATCGCAGTAAAAACAAAGACGTTCTCGATTCTTACGTCTAATGAAACTGTTATCATTACGGAAACACAGCCGAATTCCGATTTTTTGGAACATCCAAGAGAACTGATGAAAATTGCTTTTAAAAATCGGACAGTTCGTGAAATTATGGCGTTTGACTGAGGAGAGGGAAACGACTATTGGTTTGAGTTATCGGGAGGATCGAAAAAAATGAGGGTTAGAGAAATCAGGATTCCACTGTAGTTATTTTGAAACATTGCATACTCCTAGCCTATGACTTCATTCGACAGCCTGGTAAAATCAGAAACTTATAAAAGAAACAGTTAATTGCTCCTCGTGCGAGAAGTTCAGGAAAATTTTAAACCGGCACTTTGCGAAGCCATTCAAAAGGGCTCTTTTCAGAGCCACCACAAAGACATAAGTCTTGGCAGGAGCCCATCTTGGTCGTCCTTTTTCATCCTTTTGTCACTAATGGAAATAACATCATGGATTCCCACGGTACACATTTAATTGGCATATGGCTTTTCCAAAAACAGAATACCTGCAATTGTGGATCCTGAGATCATTTGACCTTAACTCCGATTTGACAAGACAAACGCTAGTGAAAGTAATCTACAAGCCAGGCCTTGAGTACCTTTTAGAATGCTTTCTCCCGAGTACTTTTGCCCGAATCATCAGCGTTTTGCCCGAAAAATCTCAAAATTTTCTGCGACTGGGGGGGGGGGGGGGGGGGGGGGCTGCAGCTCCCCCCCCCCCGCCCCCCGGCTCGTACACCTATGTGCGCAACTGCCAACGAAAACGTCAAGATGACCAGAGAAAGGTGAGATAAGTAGACAATAACATTAAAGATTAAAGAGCGGACCGCTCTCTTCTTGGCAAGCATTTTTTTTTAGGTGGATATTTTTATTCGGTTTAACAGACCATCAGAAGGGCTTGGAATTCGAAAAGTTTTAGTTTTGCTGGCTTAATACTTATTCCTCATGCTTTATCCATCACCGCTACACAAAAAATCTTGAAATTATCTTGAGCAATGTGTTAATGGCCGATCGATGTTAAATAGAACATGTAAAAGATCAAGAACATTAAAACCCATTTAATTGAAAAATTACCTATAACACAACAACGTTTTAAACTAAGCGAGACATCCACCCGGCTTTTACGTGTCGTTATTTGATGACGCTCACGTTCGTGACTGCAACTTGAAATACCGACCCCAATCAAATCCCGCAACATACGAGTACATACGATTAACATATGAGTACATTCGAGTAACATTCGAGTACATACGAGTACATACTGACACACGCGGAAACTGACACATAAGAGCACATTAGTTACATACAAATACATATGAGCAACATGCGATGGCACGAGGGCCAGTAATAAAATAAAATGTATTAGTATATACACACTCAGTGATCTTGGTGTTTTAAGCAATCTGATTGGTTCGCTATCGCTGGCTAATGAGCATTATTCACCCCTACCGAGTGAATAATGCGTAAGCCAAACAAAAATAAAGCATACTTTTGAATAAAGCATACTTTTGATTCACACTGATTTGAACGGTGTCTAAGGACCGTTATTCTAGACTGTCACGAAGTTTTTCGAATATTAACTATAGATTTTCCATGTTCAAAGATTCTGTAAATAGTTTCGCGAATTCGCGTATACTTTGTACCGCTTGCACGTTTTCCACGCATGAATTGAGAGCTCAATTAAATCGATTTTTAATGGTTTCCTTCTGAAAATGTTGTTGAGATCACTTCCTGTGTATATACTAAAACAATTATTCTTCTCAATCTCGGTGAATAGTGGCAGAATATTTACCTTGATTTCAAAGAATAATTGTTAATTAGTATATACCACACAAGTTAATAGTGCTTTTCGCGCGCACTGATTGGCTAGCTCGGAGGTGATTAGCCAAGTACTATTTACCTCCGAGCAGCCTAAGAAAAACAAAATGGCTTTTGTCGGCATATTTTCAAAAATAAAGTTACTCTTTGGGCTACTAGTTATTCAGCTTGTATGGTATATACTAAAACAATTATTCACCTCAGTGTCGGTGAAAGTGGTGGATATTTACCTCCACTTCGGTGAATAATTGTTAACTATTTTTCTATTTCATTTTTATACGTGCGCGGGTCATGTCTTACATTCATGAGACAGGTTTTTATAGCGTTATGTTTTGCTGCAGTTCTCGGGTTTGTCTAGTTGCAGTTACTCGCTCAACGAATTCATAGGTGGTGTTTAAATTTCAATTTAGACGGGCTGAGTTCAACAAATCCCGCAATCTGATTGGTTCCTGGAGCGGGCGGAATTTTTCCTCATACGGACCGCTACAGCGGGCGGAATCCATCGATCTGATCTATTTTCGTGAATGAATTAGCGATTATCGGAAATCTTTCGACGTTTTTACATTTCCATAGACGATTAATCAACGCAAGTTTATCTCTATCCACCTTAAGATAGCTTTCTGCTACTCAGTTTACGGTAAAAGTTTAATTCAGGCGAGTGATTCGTAATGATCGACTAAAACTGTTTTTCGTAGTACAACTTCAAACTTTGCACGAAATTTCACACCAGGAAAACAATTTTGGAGAGCTTAACTGGGGAACTAAATGAACTAGCATAAAGTAGTTCGAAATAAGTCAGTTCTTTAATACATCTTTCTTAGTTTAGTATCTAATTTATTCGCTCGTTCGCTCCTTAGATTTTTTGCGGATGGTTTGTAGACAACCCGTAAGCCGATTCAATGGCAAAGTTGCGTAAACAAACCCACTTGTAAGCCAGTTTACGGGAAGAAAAAAAGTATAAAAATGTTATTGGCCGGCGTAGTCGGTCCGTATTGGGAAAAACTGTGACCCTTTCAAGATCTTGTTCACAGGTTTTCCCTATACGGACCTCCAAGCTAGCCAATAACATATATGAATGCAATTGTATGTTACTCGTATGCGGTTACTCCTAAGTTGGCTCTTACTTCGTGTAGAAGACACAGCTGAGGTAAAACAATAGAAGACAAAAGGACAAAAGAACGAGGAAAACAATAGAGACAATAGGTTTGTTTAGCGGCGTTCTTTTGCTTAGTCTAATGTGTCTTCTACCCGAAGTAAGAGCCCGTGAGGGCGTAAGTTGCTCGTATTTACTTGGATGTGTCCGTATGTGCCCGTATGTACTTGTATGTTACATGTATGTAGTTTTAGTCACGATTGTTCGTAAAATTATGGTGATCAAGTTGTCAGTCTACATTTCTTACTGGAATGATCAACAGATCAGTTTAGTTGACTTACAGGAAAACTGTTTCAGTGCGCGAGCAAATTCAGCGCGAGGAGAAATAGCGTATTTCGAAAGGATGATGTAAACAATGACATATATTGTGTCGTTTGACCAGTTGCGAAGTTAAAGCAGCTAGCGAGGTTGAGGCAGCTAGAGTTGTCAAAAGACGAAAAAAAGCGCTGTCAGACGAAGTTTACATGACAAGAACCTGCATTGCAGTTAACACGGAAACACTCAGATGATTGTGAACGTAACGAAAAAAATTAGATCAACAAGACTCGCATTTGCGAGAGAATACAAGCGTGCAAAAATGATCTCTTTTTTTCACGCGTATATGCTCTCGCAAATGCGATCGAGGTATTTTAATTTTGCTCACATTGTTGAAACGACGACTGGACTACCCATTGTGAAACGTGAGCTTCGGTATCAGATAATCCCCGCGAAAAAAACAAAGGTGAGAAAAATTAAAGAAAAATAGAGTGCAAAAGTATCGTTCGTAGCGAAGATAACTAATGTTCTATTCATTTTATCAAAATATTATTATGCTGAACATTTTCAGTTCGGATTCTACTTGGCGCGTTGAAAGGTAATGTTTTAAGAGTATAAACTTGTTAGCCAAATGCCATTTAACACTCCTTATGGAGCCATAAGTGCTTTTAATAAAAAAATTCTGAGAATTAAGACTTCTTGCGAGACCGCCTGTTAAAGCTAAATTCGGGGTAGCGGCTTAACGGGAAAATGGTAGAGAACAAATAAGTTGCGGAAAACGATACTTCATTGCTAGCTATGTCTCGAGATGACAACCTGCAGATAACGGTATGCTGTAGAATGCGTTCAAAGAGCTATTGGGTTGTACATAGCGCGGTTGCATAGTTAGAGGGAATAACATTTCATGTTGGGAGCGCTCCATATAAAGTTATGGTAGTGCAGAAATTAAGGGCCATGGTTAATTAAGCTCTATGGCTGTAGTGTAACCAGCAACTAGCCTTATGTTTCCTCAACCACCAACGGTTGCGTTTCGACGTGATGACAACTTGCGAACATCACTAGTTCAGTCACACGGCAGGAAAGCAGGCTGCAACACGTGCAGGTATACCTATCCATGTCAACACCCACGTTGCCGTACTTGTGGCCCTATTTCCGGCGAAACGGATCCTCTAAGGCCAAAGGAACGCTTAACCATTAAAGATTCCTTCACTTTTATGTCCTCTGGTCTGATTTACTGCATCTCCTGCCGTCCCTGCCTTGCCATTTACATCGGCAAGACTGGGCGCACTCTGAGGGAACGTTTTGGTGAACATCTTCGAAGCATCAACACGAATGCGCCCGGTTTCCCCGTCGCGGAGCATTTCAGTTCTAACGGACATACCGCTGCCGACGCACTGGTCCGCGGGATCAAACTCTGCGATGGGAACAAACAGAGTGAGAGGCAGGAAATGCGTCTCATCTTTCGACTTTGGACATGCCAGCCGCTCGGTCTCAATGCTGATTTTCACTTTATTTGAAGTTCGCATGCGCGTGCAAAACGCAACTTTCAAATTTTAAGTTCAATACCAGGAATCGTGGCGCAACTCATAGCGAACATTCCACTGATGAAAGGCACAGTCTTGAAACGTCTGGACATTTGTTAAGATTTTGGCGCTTCTGTCAACATTCAAACACTTTTGTTATTTACAGGATAGATAGTCAGAAAATCTTTAGGTGTAAACAAAAGAAAACTTAATTCTAAGTGTCCGTTAAGTGTGCTAACCTTTCGTTTGGCATTCTTTTTTTTTAAATCTGCTACCCGCCTCAGACCACTGAAACTTTTCGAATCATGAGAGGTAATCCCAGTTATGCATGTAACTAAAGCATCAAACAAATGCAAAATTGAACAGGATTCCAACCCATGACCTTTGAATACCAGGACAGTGCTCTGAACTGGTGAAGGTATGAAAGAGAATGGGGTTATTAGAAACCTAAATTTAATCTGCATGCATAAGAAAGAAATATTTAAGATTTGAGATATCGTCGTAGTTTTGTGCGACGGCTATAATTTCATGCTATAATTCCTATTTTAGGAAGAAAACGAAACAGAAATGGTAGCAGACGAGGAGCAGGGAGAGGAGGAGGAAGAAGAAGAGATGGAAGAAACGAGGATGATAATGAAAGTTATGTGGATGGTAATGATGATGGTGATGATAATGGAGTGGAACACAAAGAGGACATTTTGACTGTCATTAGGAAAGTCCTGCTAAATCAAGAAGAGAAAATGGAAGAGCAAGAGAAGCAAGGGAAGGATCACCATGATGGTGATGGTGATGGTGATGGTGATGGTGATGGTGATGGTGATGGTGATGGTGATGGTGATGGTGATGGTGATGATGAT
Organism: Platygyra sinensis; assembly: GCA_019787425.1. Lineage (NCBI taxonomy): Eukaryota > Metazoa > Cnidaria > Anthozoa > Scleractinia > Merulinidae > Platygyra > Platygyra sinensis. Next base: position 29,763 of record JAHPZR010025517.1, read on the forward strand.
GATGATGATGATGATGATGATGGTGATGATGATGATGATGATGATGATGATGATGGTGATGATGATGAAAGAGGTGGTGATAATGAAGGCAATGACGGGGATGTTCACGTTAACGTTGTAGGTGGTGAGGACGATGACCGTGAAGATGACAAAGATGAAAGTGAACGGAGGATAAAGAGGATATTTTATCTGTGATGAGAAGAGTTACTGCAATTCTTGAGGAAAGGAAAGTAGAGCAAGATGGTGGGGATAAAGAACAAGAAGAAGAAGACGACGACAGTGTTGATTATGATGACGATGGCGAAGATGAGTGTGAAGTGGAACATGAAGAAGACAATTTAACTGTCATCAGAAAAGTTCTTGCAAATGACGAAGAGAGAAGAAATGAGAAGAAACAGAAAGTAGAGGAGGACGATGACGACGACAATAAAGGAGAAAAAGACGTCGATGAAGATGGCGAAGATGATAATGGTTACGAAAGGGACTGTGATAGTGATAGTGATGATGCTGACGTAAAAAAAGAAGACCAAGACGAAAAGCACGTGGAGATTAAAGAAAAGGAACTAGAAGATGAAGTGACCTGGGTTAAGGAAGATGAAGTGTGAAAGAGGTCAAGGAAACAGAGGAAGGAGTGGAAGTAAAGGAAAGGGAACTGGAAAAAGACAAGAGAGAAGAGAATGAAGCTAAGCTTAAGGAATGCAAAGAGGAAGAGGGAGAGGAGATAACGCTAAAAGAACGACCAAAGATGGAGAAAACGCTTAGTTGTATTATAGGAGGGTGGCTATGCAGCAAAATTGTTAAGCGTTCTTCTTTAACTTGACATTAAAATCCAACCCAGTAGACTGTCTGTAATTACGTGCCATGTAACGCGGGTCCATTTTGCTATCAAAATAGCTTTGTTATACAATCCAAAAGTGACCCTAAATGGCATTTTTGAACCAAACCAGTGTACCTTCTGAAGTCCACTCTTTTCAGTGTTATTACGGTTGTATGCTATCTATTAAGTGTGTCTTGGCAGACAATAAATTAAGTTTTAAATGCATGGAAGTAGTGTGTAACTGTATTTACTCTAGTAGCCTCTCACCCTATAACGTCCTTGACATAGTAAGAGCTTCAGGGAGTGTGTGTGGTGTGCTGTCATGGGAGTGAGGTATCTTATTAAATGAATTGAACCCCTTCTTTCAAATTTGCAAATTTGGGTTATTCTCTTAAAGGTACATCAAAACTACATTTATATTTTGATCCAGATTTCTTGGTTTTGTTTAACATGGCCCTGCATTGCTGTTTTCAGGTGCCTCGTTGCTTTTCTCAACAAAACAAACAAAATAAACCACGACACCGTCCAAGTATAAATACAGTTTTCTACTTAAATTTCAAGTCGACAACTAACCTTTCAGTGGTTTACTCAGATTCTTATTCTTGTCAACAAGTATAACCTTTTTATTCTAATAGATAGGAAATAACTTCCATGTGATCGCCTGAAAGCAAGCCGATTTATCGTTCAGTCTTTATTATTATTATTATTTTCATTTGCAATTTGCGCTTCAGCAGTGCAAATTAACACGCGCGCGTTCGTAATCACGTAACAAAAGAGTGGCATGAAAGCTTGACCAATTTTTGATTTACACTGCTCGTAATATTTGCAATTTGAAAACAAAAAAACACTCGACTAAAGGCTGATTTAATTTTTGGAAGATTTTCAAAA
>JAHPZR010025520.1:0-2500 GCA_019787425.1 Platygyra sinensis
AGGAACAATAAATTAAGACAATTAGAATACTTTTGTTGATTGTCATTCAACATGGTGGCATTGGCATTAATTGCAGATAATCTATTACAGGCCAAAATAAGCTAATTCAATACTTAGTACATGTACATTGTACATAATTATGATGGCTCTTTGTGGAACTATACACTGTGAAATTGTTAGATAGAAGAAAAAGAGATAAACCGTTTATTCAGAATCACAACTAGCAGCTATTTAAGCAATAGAGCACTGTTTTCCATGTTTATATAGCTGCATCTAAACACGAGGAGGGTTGGGAGAATTCGAGACAGTTATGCAAACCCGAGACATAGTCCAGGGTCTGCATAACTTTCGAGAATTCTCCCAACCCTCCAAGTGTTAAGATGAGTTTCTGATAAACATGGAAAAAGTGCTCTTGCTTTCATAAAATAATTCTTAAAAATATGTGCAAATCTGAAATGTCACAACTGTGCTTATGTACAATGTGCTCTTATCTAAACACACCTATCGAGCCAATAAGAGTGCACATAGTGGCTAAGTTATTTTATAAAAGCAGCTATAAGCTGATTTACTTGTGTTATGAACAAGTGATAGAAATTTAACCTTATAAACGTTTCCAACTATATCCCCCCCCCACAAAAAAAAAACTATTATAAATTAGAAAATGGACTTGTCAAAGTTAAGCACAGTTAAGTATTTTTTGGGCCAGAGAGCTGATCAGAATTCTTCTTTCTTCTGAGGACCAGCTTGGTTGCCCCGTAAACAAATAATTTACAGTATTAATGAAAAATCAGAATCAAATTGTATGCCATCAGCAGGATTTGAAAGAACCAACTGACTATAAATTTATCCCATTAGTATAAATTTACTGTAGTCTATTGTGAATTCGTGAATTTGATTGGCTACAGTATATTACCATTTTCTATCTGCTGTTAGCATAAATCTACTAGCGTTCTATCATGAAGGCCGTCCTCTGATTGGCTACGCTACTCACGTTCTATTCTGTGATAGATAGTGAGTAGCGTAGCAGTGTGCACTGGGGCCGCTTTTTTCGTGTTTTCGAAGTGTCTGTGAAGAGAATTTAGATGAAAGTTTCGAACGACTAGTAGATTTATACTAAAACAATTAGACTATTCGCTCTCGATTTCTATCGCGCGATGCGCCCTCGTCAACTATCACGCGATAGAAATCTCGAGCTCACATTGCGCCTTACATTTGAACTTGATGTAACATAATAAAACAGTTTCTTTTCTACATTACTTGACATTTTTACAGTAAAACAATTATACTACTCGTCCTCGTTTTCTACAAGCGATAGTCAACCGGCTGCACCTCGTTGGACTATTCTGGCTCGTAGAAAAACTCGAGCTCATAGTCTAATTGTTATAGTAGTACTTTTCCATGGCTTCAATACGGTTACTCCGAGTCTTGCACTCTACCATTTAGACTCCATATATTCTTCCCCAGCGTTGACACTCGCAGGTCCACGAATTCCAGACCACGGGATGGTCACAGCTTTTGCATGTTATCAGGACAAGCACAGGAATAACTATTTGAGTGTAAGCGAGGGCAGAGTGTGGAACCTGCATTACTTTTCAGTTGAGGTGCCACGAATTATTGCTCATGGCAATAAATGCATAAGGAATGTTAACCTTTTTTCTCCTAAGAGTGCAGATCACATTTTACTAATAAAAATACTGTCCAGTGACATAACTGTAAATAAACAACACATGAAAGTACTTTTAATTAGAAAATAGCTCAAAGACAAAATATGCATGCTGATTGGCTCATGGTTCATGTAATAGAGACATTGAGCTAGCTAGTGCGAGCTGTTGACACACATGAAATGATGGTGTGAGCAAACCAAATTAATCTTCCATTTTTATGATCAAAGTAAACAAGTTTGGTTTTCTTTTTCTCGTTGCAGAATTTTCCAAAAGAAATAGAAAACATGTTCTCCATGTTTCTACTGAGTTATGGAAAAACACTCGTCAAAGCTGTGTGCCTAAAATATTTTCAAGGAGCCCAGAAGGCAAAAGCCAAAAGTTAGGAGCCAACAGGTAATGTTTGGGGAGCTGCTGCACAAATTTAGGTGCCCAAAGGACTTTTCTTGGGTGCCCCAGGCTGCTGGCTCCTGTTAGCCAGCAGCCTTGCTCATGGAAGTTTGGGGAAACTTGAAAAAGCTGCAGAAACACACTCGCCTGTTGGCTTGTGTTCCCACAGCATGCCTCATTCTCCTAAATCTTGGTAAAAGTGAAGAGCAGTTCTCAAAAGATTTGTCAGTTGGCCAACTTTCAGCAGACTGTTGGCCAACTGTCGATCAACAGACGGCTTGAAATTCATATTGAACACATCATGGTCAAATCAGTGAATTAGTTGGGAAATTATAGCGAAACTTAGACATTTTTGTGCCTCGAAATACCCTAGTGTGCATCCATCAATTTTAATAAATTGCCCTACATATATATGGGCTGACTGCATGGGGTCTTGCAAGTAAACTTAC